>JACEFZ010026855.1:205000-267667 GCA_014155875.1 Cepaea nemoralis | reverse complement strand
CCTCTCCTTCCTCTTCTCCCTCTTCTCCTCACCCTCTTCCTTCTCCCTCGCCCTCCTCCCTCCGCCTACTCTCTCTCTCCTCCCTATCCTCCTACTCCTCTCCTCCTGTAACAGTGAGGGAATTAGGTAGTGGAGTAAGAGTTAGAATGCTGCGCCATTCCTTGACTAGTGGGGAAAACCATAGTGAACGTGTGTGCAAGATGAAGAAGGTTATCTAGGAAACAACACCCACGTCACTTTGGGGGCGAGCGAAGAAGAGATGTTCAAACCAAGAAGGGAGTCTCCATCATATGTGCTGAGATAGAATGATTCTAAGCTCAAAAGTAATCTTTCTAACAACGCGAAGACTTGTGTGCTGTCGATCACAGTATAACCTGTGTGTAGAACTGTGACACAGGTTGATTTGGTGCGTGAATTTATGAAACATGGAGGTCGCGGAAGGAGAGGAGTTACCGCATAGAGATGGTTATGTATGGCGTGTATGGAGAAGTAAAATTGAGAAAAGAAACAGATGAAAGGCCGTATGTTGGTAGCTGTTCTGGGTTCTCACTGGATGACAAGGTAAGAAAGGAGATCCATTTCAAGGACAGCGCTAAAAAAAGGTTTGATGATATATTTTTTGAAAGACTGAGGTTATTACATAATTATGAAATTAAACTGGAGAATTGATCAACGCAAAATTGTATATTGAGATCAAGTAATGCGTTCTGCACAAAAATCAGTACAATTATGAGTTTTAACCGTGGGACTGTTGAGGTGAAGTGAAGTCAAGGTTAGGGTGACAATCCATAATTATGAAATCAAGGTCTGCAATACTCTTTACAGTCACTTCAATTAAGGAAGGAATAAAGAACACTTGTCTCAACTCGGGGTTTGGATAAAGTAATAGTAATTTAAACTGACCATGCGAGAGTCCCACATGAAAATAAGAGACTGGATAGCGTCAGCTTTAAGTCCAATTGTTGTTGACCTGGATTACGTTTGCGCTGAAATACATATAGGAAAATCACAGATTGCTGTGGAAAGTGAGTTTTTTTTTGCTGAAACCGTGAGCAGTTGTCGGTTGCGTGAAGGTGACCTTACTTGAAGGGAATCTACAGTAATCGAGCAAGTAATTAAACAGTCTTGTTGCGAGCCTGATATCGAGCGTAATCAAACGTCAGGAAATAATGGAAAGAATGAATCGACTTCGATTAAATATAAGGAAAGAAATCAGAGGCTCTTCGTTGTTGCTCATTTTAACGAGCTTGATTAGAGTCTCTTTTTTATGTGGTGTAGGTAATTCTGAATCAGGAGGCATTAAGTTCTTGTCAGGAACTTCAGGGTTGAAACAGAATATTTCTTCGTCAGGATCTTCGATTGGAGGCTTTAGTTAAAGATAATTAATAATATTAGAGTAATTAACAGATTAGTATTGTTGTGGGGTTTTGAAATTAATATTGTTTGAAATATTTGTATATTCTTGATAATTATAAATTTTAGGATGGATATCCCAAGATTTTTTCACAGGTACTCACTGGAGTTGGCGGGCAATATCAAGGTTGGATGCGGGTAAGACAACAGAATATAAGCACTGATGTTGAAAGATTTAGTGGTCAAGCAAATCAGTTTAAGAAATGGATTATTTCTATTGAAAAACATGCATATTAGTAAACGCTACAGATGGAGAGAAAAGAACTTGGCATACAGAACAAGTACAAGTCCAGTTTTGACCATATAAGAAGAAAGTTAGAGGCAGAGGAGGTGAAACCTGGGAAGAATTCAAAGATGATCTCGCAAGAAAATATGCTGAAATACTGATCCACAACACGCATTCTCAGTATTGCGACAGACTAGACAAAACAGCACAGAAAGTGTTCAGTTATACAGTGGACAGGTTAATCAATTTAGCGAAGAGTCATTTTTAGGACAGAAATGTACGAGCAGAAGAAGTGGAACGGATGGTTGGTAGGGATTTTTGTTGATGGGATTAGGTCAGATGGATTGAAATTTAAATTATAAGAGAGAATCCTGCAAGATTGTCACAAGCGGTAGATATCGCTATACAAGCGAAAGCTTGAGGAGGAGTTTAGGTTAAGGGTAGGACGAGAGTTAGGTAGTAGTTCGGAAGATAGAATTGAAGAACCTATGGAAATAGGTCAGTATAGACATGGATGGAGAGGAAGACGAGGAGAAATACAGATGGTGCAAAGAAACGAGAATGTATATAATCAAGATAGAAGAGGACAAGTGAGAAATACTGTAAGAAACATGGAAGGTAACACAACATAACTCGAAGTGGTTTGTTGGGATGTCACCAACGTGGGCACTTTTTCGCTTTTGTGGTAACAGAAGTGGCCCATCGAATACGCCAAAATAGTAGAGGTGTTCAGACGAGTATACAGAATAGAATTGCAAATGGCAGACCAGCAAATTGGAATTCTGGAGAAATACAGAGAAATTTAAGAAGGTCAGGAAATCAGGAAATTGGCATCCGCTTATTGAAAGGATCGGCAGTAAGAGGAAGATAGTAGATCCAAAAAGGGCATCAATATATAAAAACCCAAGGATGAGTATAATAGAACGTGAGAAATAAAAAACAAGCCGAGGTAAAACAATTGTCATTAAAATGTGTAGATCCTAGCTCATGTATAGTACAGATAGGAAAATATAAAGTTAGAACATTAGTTGATTCGGGAGCACAAGTTAGCGTGATTAAAGAAGCATTTTTTATATCGAATGTTAAAAAATTGTAAAATATTAGAATTCAGGAGAATCTTCATTCGGTAACGGGACAAAAATTAGAAGTGTTAGGACAAACGATGATAATTTGAAATTAGGAGGGATAAATGTTAGGCATATGTTCCATGTGGTTAAAGATTTAAATAGAAATATGATATTGGGACGAGATTTTTTATTGAAAAATGGGGTGAGACTTTTATTTGATTTGCATAAATTAAAATTCAAGATGTTTACGTAGATCTAGAAGAAGATATGCATGTGTCGACACTAGTTAGAGTCAAAACGACCATGAATTTAAAAACCACAGTCAGTTAATTTGATACAAGCAAGACTGAAGAGAAACCCGTATTATGTAGCAGGAAACATAGTCAGAATAACGGAATTGCAAAATGAAATAATTGATGAGCCAGGTTTAGAAGTTCCGGATGGAATAATAGAATTAGATAAAAGTTTAACATTTCCAGTAATGGTTATTAATAACACAGGTAGAGAAATTAAATTATACAGAGGATGTGTAATAGCTAAGCTAGAACATAACGTTAGTGACATATTGGCAACAGATAGAGTAAATATGGCAGGCATAAGTATTCAGAAACCTCTAATGAAAGAAGTAATAATAGACGCGGATACAAAAGAAAGGGAACGTAAGAATGGATGAATTGATCATCCATCTAGAAGAAATACAGCACAAATATTCACTAGACAAAGTAACAAGAGAAAAAGAATTGTTAGCACAATTAAAAACTTCGCCAGAAAATAAGGAAGTGTGTTAGAACAACTTATAAAGCAAAATCAAGATGTGTTTGCGATAAATGATTTAGAATTGGGTAAGACACAAACAGTTACGATGGAAATAGACACGGGAGATCATCCACCAATTAGTTTAAAACCATACAGAACTCCATAAGAAATAGAGAAGTCGTAGAAAAGGCAATAGAAGATATGTTGAAAGCAGGCATAATAACAAGATCAAAATCAGAATGGTCATCTCCGTGGTAATTGTGGCAAGTCTGATGGTTCGAACAGGTTCTGTTGTAACTACAGGGCGTTAAATAAAATTACTAAGAAATGTAGCGTACCCACTGCCAGTAATTGATGATATTTTGGGGCTGCTTAATGGTTCTCTACATATTTTACAACGCTGGACGCAAGTGCAGGATTTTGGTGTATTCCGATGTCGGTAGACGCGCAAAAGAAAAGTGCCTTTTGTACTCATATGGGTTCGTACGAATTTTTACGTATGCCATTCGGTCTGAAAAATGCACCGTCTCACTATATGTTCTTAATAAATGAAGTACTAGACGGTATGCAAAGTTTTGCCCTAGCATATATTGATGACGTATTGATTTTTACAAAAGGAGATGTAGAGAATCATTTAAAACATGTTAGACTAGTATTGACAGATTAAGAAGGCATTGACGTTAAATTAAAGCTTAGTAAGTGCCAGTTTTTAAAGACAGAAACAAAATCTTTAGGCTATATAATAAATAGGGAAGGTATTAAACCAGAGCATGGAAAAGATAAAAGTTATTAAAGAGTTACCTCCTCCCACTAACGTTAAGGAAGTGAGGGCTTTTATAGGAAACGTGTGCGTATTATAGGCGGTTTGTACCAGCCTTTTCAAGGATAGCAATACCTATTACGATTTAAACGGGAAAATACGCTAGATTTAAGTGGGATGATGAGTGTCAAAAAGCGTTTGAACTTTTAAAAGATAGCTTAACGGTGGTACCATTATTGACACATCCAGACCTGAATAAACATCTAATACTATACACAGATGCTTCAGACAACGCAATAGGAGCATGTTGGTTCAACCATATGAAGGAGAAGAATCTGGAATACCAGGGGTTAAAAATGAAAGACCAATCTATTTCTTGTCGCATAAACTTAGCAGAACTCAACGCAAATGGCCGATTATTGAGAAGGAAGCATATGCTATACACTACGCGCTGCAAAAATTAAATTATTACTTACATAAACGCCAATTTCATTATTAGAACTGACCACATGCCATTAAAGTCGATATTAGAAGCACCAATACAAAATAGGAAAAATACAAACGTGGGCATTGAATTTACAAGGGTACAATGCTAAGGTTGAATATGTGTCAGGGAAACATAATACGTGCGCCGATCTTTTGTCTAGAATCCCGTACCCACAGTCATCAGGAAACACGGAAGATGAAGTTGAACCAGAGGTAGACGATCGAAACTGGCAAGTAAATATATTAGATTCTGCCATAATAAATAGGGAAGAATTTGAGAGTTTACCATCGGAGCAAGAGTCGGAATCTAGAACAGAAGACCCACATTTAGAACAGTTTGATATGAAAACAGAACAAGAATTAGATCCAAAAGTAGTACAGATAAAAAAGAAATTGAAAGAAACAGGGGAAAATAGTTTTAAAAGAAAGTTTGTAGAGTTACAAGAAGACAATCAATTATATTATATCAGTGAAAAAGGTGAAGGAGTAGAAAATTATATTCCGAAACATTTAGAACAAAGAGTCTTAAAGGCATACCACGATAATAATGGTCATTTTGGACGAGATAAGTTAGTGAATGGCTATTAGCAGTAAATATTATTGGCCGAATTTATTCAAAAGCGTATATGAATATGTTGAAGCATGTGAAAAGTGTAGGTTAAGAAACATGAAGATAATTAAATGTCCTTTACAAGATACCGATATTCCTCAATTTCCAATGCAGAAAGTAAGTTTGGATATTTCAGGTCCTCATCCAAAAACATTATCGGGAAATGTATACCTACTACATATAGTTGATTCATATAGTCTTTGGCCAGAAGTGTATCCAATTCCTGACAAGAGTGCTGATTCAGTTATAAATATGCTTTTACAAGAATTTATACCAAGGTTTGGGTGTCCACAAATAATTACTTACAGACAATGGGAAAGAGTTTGTAAATAAAAAGTTTGAGAAATTGGTAAAAGATTGGAATATAAAACACATTAGGACTTCATATTACAGACCAACTTCTAATGCTAAAAAATGAGAGACAACACAGAACACTATACAATATTCTAGCGAAAAATGTAGAAGAACACGATATGGATTGGGATCTTTATTTGGGGATAGCATTAGCGGCGATACGTACACACGAAAATGAAGGAACAGGTTTCTCACCATTTTACTTAGTACATGGAAGAGAACCAATATTGCCAATTGATAATTTATTAAAACCTAGGAGAAAATATCTGGGGGAAGATTTTCAAGAAACAAGGTTGCAAGAGATGCATAAAGCACATGTACGTTTAAGAAATAATATAATTAAGGCTAGAGAAAGACAGAAGAAATACGCAAATAAAAATGCACACTTACAAGAGTTTAACGTAGGTGATAGGGTATATTATAAAAAACATAGAAAAAACTCTAAGTTTGATGCTCATTGGGTCCCGGGATACTATATTTTAGAAAAAAAAGGTCCAGTGTCGTATACTATTAAGAATCAAATTTCAGGGCATGTTGCACGTTCACATGTAGAACACTTAAGGCGGGATAATGAAGAAAGGGATGCAGAGAATAATAATAATAATTATTGTTCCGAAGAAATATTGTCAGGTGGACAGATTGTCAGACAATCGGTATATCCAATACCTATAGAGAATGGAAAACAAGTAACAACAGCATCTACTACAGCTGAACAAGAAGAAACGGTACCAAAAACAGTCATGACAGAGGAAAATAACGTGTATGACGATTATATTAGTGAAGAGTCAGTTAGGGAAAATATTGAACCTCCATTTATGAATACAAGACAGGCAGTAAAAAGAAAGTTGGATAGACAGAAAGAAAAAGAAATTAAGAGGCAAAGGAAACTTAGAGCGAATTCTTCGAGTGAGGAAGAGATGCCACTATTTGAAAATTTGTTGAGACGGCAAGACAGAAAAATTAGATTGGATGTAGAAAGGAAGAGATTAGCGGTTGCTAGTAATGGATATACAGATGGGGAACAAGAGATGGATGAAAAGTCAGAAACTGATGAAGAAGCTGATATGAAAGAAGATAGCTCTCCTCGAAAGGATAGCGACATTGATGTAGATATTGCAATTATAGAAAAAAATTTGAGGTTATTAAAGAAATGGAGAAGTGATAGATGAATAGAGTGATACAAGGTTCTGCAGATGGCAGATAGAAGAAGAAGTTGGACACGATATTTTTGTGTTTACAAAGGTACTTGATGGAGTTCTTCTAAAGCGGAAAATTATTATTGGGTACTCAGAATATGGTCTTGAAATTTATAATGTATGTGTACATTGATTAATGTGGGGGGATAAATATGATGAGGGGATTGAAATGCTTTGCTCAATTGTTGGGACTTCAATTGTGTTTTATGAAATGTGAAAAATAAGTTAACTTAGATGGTTATTTTTACGATGTTTTGGGTTGATTGAGTTACCTTAAGGGTGTTTAAAATGATTATTACTTTGAAGTTCAGTTAGAAGATGAATTAAAGTAGTGGTTAGTGAAGTGACTCTATATGTAGTAATGGAGGGGTATGTTGTTATTACATGTGGGGTATGCAATGTATATACAAGGTTTATAATAGGAGCTGGGTTGAACAGCGTTTAATGGGAGAATATGGGAGGAATGCCAGGTTGAGTTTTGGCATTTAAATAACTGCATATTGGAAGAAGAAGACTGTACGTAACAGTATAATAATAGTTAGGAAGTTTTTGTTGTTGAAGGAATGGTAAACGGGAAATTGATGATCTGAATAATACAAAGGCTAGCAGTTTTGGATTAACATATTTTTTTGATAATAACAATTATTATTGACGGAAACTGAAGATAAATTTTGAAACTTTATTTTTTGATAAAGTTTTGAGAATGTATGGGAAGAGAAAGGTGATTACTTCTTACTTTCTTACTTTTTTCCTTACTTTTATTAATTTCAGGTGCGCACCTACACAAATCTAAACTAGCTATTTTTTTCTGTCTATCCTAGAATACTGAGAGTGTGAGAATGTGAATAAGGGGGAAATAAAGGATAAGGGGGGAATATCTTCAGTTTTGTCAATCATAATTTAGATGGACATTTTAAAGTTAAAAGCGGTTCGCTTATGGAGACTTTTGTATTGTGGGGAATTTTATGGAAAGTTTTGTAGAAAGTGCTTATATTTTGTAGAGAGTTTTGTAGAGAGTTTCGATATTATTGTCTCTAGTTAGCAATTGGCTATGAGGAGATAGGAGAATTGACTTAGGAAATATATGGAATTGTTGTTATTGTAGAATAGAGATGTAAAGTTAACTAATTAGAAGTTGGGGTTGAGATTTTTTCAAGGAAAAATTCTCTTTGAAGAAGGGGAGGCATTGTAACAGTGAGGGAATTAGGTTAGGAGTAAAGAGTTAAGGAATGCTGCGCATTCCTTGACTAGGGGGAAAACCATAGTGAACGTGTGTGCACGAATGAAGAAGGGTATCTAGGAAAACACACACGTCACTTGGGGCCAGCGAGAAGAGATGTCAACAACAAGAAGGGAGTCTCCATCATGTGTGCTGAGATAGAATGATTCAGCTAATAAAGTATCTTTCTAACAACGCGAAGACTTGTGTGCTGTACGATCACTATTATAACCTGTATGTAGCACTGTGACACTCCTCCTGCTCCCTTCTCCTCCTGCGTTCTCCTCCTCCCTCCTTCTCCCTCCTCCTCCCTCTTCCTCCTCCCTCCTCCTCGCCTCCTCCTCCACCCTACTCCTCCCTCCTCCTCCTAATCCCTCCTCCTCCCTCCTATTCCTCCCTACTCCTCCTGTCTCCTCCCTCCTCCTCCCTCCTCTTCCCTCCTCCACCTCCCTCTTCCTCCTCCCTCCTACATTTACCCAAGACAGACAGACAGTCAGACAGATAGTCGGGAACGGGATCTTATATGACTACTTATATAATTTAAATGAGATGCTCTCCACCATGGGCTGGGCCGGGTCAGACAGACAGACAGACAGACAGATAGATAGATAGACAGACAGACAGACAGACAGACAGACAGACAGACAGACAGACAGACAGACAGACAGACAGACAGACAGACAGACAGTCGGGAACGGGAACTTATATGACTAATTATATGAATTAAATGAGATGCTCCCCACCAGGAGTTGGGCGATGCCGGGCCGGGTCAGACAGACAGACAGATAGATAGTCGGAACGGGAACTTATATGACTACTTATATGAATTAAATGAGATGCTCCCCATCAGAGTCTGGGCGAAGACGGGCCGGGTCAGACAGACAGACAGACAGACAGACAGACAGATAGACAGACAGACAGACAGACAGACAGACAGATAGTCGGTAACGGGAACGAGAACTTATATGACTACTTATATGAATTAAATGAGATGCTCCCCACCAGAGTCTGGGCGAAGCCGGGCCGGGTCAGCTAGTGTATATATAAAATAAACTAGCTGTAGGTTTCAAGACAGAATAATAGCCATCTCCCGTCCTGTATAATCGTTAGGATCTGTAAATGTAAAACCTACAAGTTTCCTAGCAGTAAGAAACAGCAGAGACAAATATGTAGGGAATGACAGAAGGACGGAATAAAGACAGACATGCACACAAGTCATCCTGTCAAGACATTATATCTTGACCGATCAAACTACCCAAGTCTATATAGTTACTTGTAGGCCTATATTACTGCCATTTAAAAAAAAACAAAAACTGCCATTTACTGCCAATATAGTACTTCGAGGTGTATGGCAGGGGAGTCATGAGTCTTAGGAATTAGGGCCCCTGGCTATTGTAGTCGCCGCGAACTGTGAGGATTAGAGTTTTCTTTTTGCTCCCGACAGAAAAAAAACAAAAAAATTCCACACCTTACCGAGGATTCGATCCCGGGTCTCCCGAAGTAGAATCCGACATTCTAACCACTCGGCCAGCAGCACCTCTATATTACTGTATACGCCTATATTACTACACTGCATAATTTTCAATAGCATTTACTCGTCTCTGAAACATCAGTTCCACGTGTTCTGTCACTTCTCCTTTGGAAACCCAAGCAACACACGGACACTTATTAAGTTATAAAGTTATAATATCTACATAGTCATGCCGGCTCCGTGGGGAAGGTGTTACAAACGTAATTCTTAATCCTGCATACGGTGTTCAAAACGCACTGCGGGCGATTTGGCAGCAAACCGACTTGAGTTTGTTTTCATAAATAAGATGAGTGTCGGTCGTTCAGAAAGCAATGGTAAACTACTGAACCTAAATTTGCTAAGAAATCACAAACAGCCAAAAATTCTGGGGTTGACTGTGACATCCTGTAAAGGATATGCTGCTAACTTAACATAGCCACATGTGTTTAATTGCAGTGTAGCGGAATTAAAATGATCACTAGAAGAATGCATAAAGAACATTCACATAAACGACTATACATGTAGCTGTTACAATCGTTGTCATTCATTCTTCTCCTTATTTTCTGTAGCCTTTTTTCTGCAGTCTTTTATTATTCAATGCACCTTGTTTTTGACCCCTTTGATTAACACTAATACACTGTTTCTAACCACAAATTCAACATACATGCTGAATTCCTTTCATCCTTTAATGTATATATGTATACATTCTTGTTAATGAAAGTCAACAGATTCAAATAGAATAATGGATCGTTTCGTTCTGTGACCTCACACACCGATTCGTGAATATTTAGTTAGTAGACACGTGGGACCTCACAATTTCACGAGTTCACGGTGTGGTACGCACTGTCGCTTGAAGTTAATAATTCACCACGATGTAGGCAGACAATGTTGGTGCATGGATAACGTGTGCATTCATATTGCCTGCCTGCCTGCCTGCCTGCCTGCCTGCCTGCCTGCCTGTCTGTCTGTCTGTCTGTCTGTCTGTCTGTCCTGGGTCTGTCTGTCTGTCTGTCGCCTGCCTGCCTGCCTGCCTGCTCCTGCCTGCCTGCCTGCCTGCCGCCTGCCTGCCTGCCTGTCTGTTGTCTGTCTGTCTGTCTGTCTGCTGTCTGTTCTGTCTGTCTGTCTGTCTGTCTGTCTGTCTGTCTGTCTGTCTGCCTGCATGCCTGCCTCTGCTGCCTTGCCTGCCGTGCCTGCCTGCCTGCCTGCCTGCTGTCTGTCTCTGTCTGTCCTGTCTGTCTGTCTGTCCTGCCTGTCCTGTCTGTCCTGTCTGTCTGTCTGTCCTGCTGTCTGTCTGTCTGTCTGCTGTCTGTCTGTCTGTCTGTCTGCTGTCTGTCCTGTCCTGTCTGTCTGTCTGTCTGTCTGTCTGTCTGTCTGTCTGTCTGTCTGTCTGTCTGTCTGTCTGTCTGTCTGTCTGTCTGTCTGTCTGTCTGTCTGTCTGTCTGTCTGTCTGTCTGTCTGTCTGTCTGTCTGTCTGTCTGTCTGTCTGTCTGTCTGTCTGTCTGTCTGTCTGTCTGTCTGTCTGTCTGTCTGTCTGTCTGTCTGTCTGTCTGTCTGTCTGTCTGTCTGGTCTGTCTGTCTGTGTCTGTCTGTCTGTCTGTCTGTCTGTCTGTCTGTCTGTCTGTCTGTCTGTCTGTCTGTCTGTCTGTCTGTCTGTCTGTCTGTCTGTCTGTCTGTCTGTCTGTCTGTCTGTCTGTCTGTCTGTCTGTCTGTCTGTCTGTCTGTCTGTCTGTCTGTCTGTCTGTCTGTCTGTCTGTCTGTCTGTCTGTCTGTCTGTCTGTCTGTCTGTCTGTCTGTCTGTCTGTCTGTCTGTCTGTCTGTCTGTCTGTCTGTCTGTCTGTCTGTCTGTCTGTCTGTCTGTCTGTCTGTCTGTCTGTCTGTCTGTCTGTCTGTCTGTCTGTCTGTCTGTCTGTCTGTCTTATCCATCTATTAGGCGGGAAGTAGCTAGTTAATCAGCTTGTTATTGTTTCAACTAGCCCGTGTAATAGGCTTTCTATTTCTTTACAATCCTAAGCTACTATTCCTCATATCTTTCTTAATTTTCGATGTCACATAAATACACACATATACACATATATGTCAGTCGCTAAGTTTGTTGGTATGTAGGTCGGTCGGTTGGGCGTTCGGTACGTAGGTGGATCGGTCGGTCGGTAGATTCGTAGGTGGATCGGTCGGTCGGTAGGTTCATAAGTGGATCGGTCGGCACGTACGTCGGTCGGTGAGTCGGTCGGATGGTACAAATGTCGGTCGATCGGTTCGTCTGTGTCTATATCTGTCTATACGCCTGCCCATACGTTTTCCTCTGTGTCTGTCTGTTATCTGTCTCTCTGCTGTCTCACGTCTGTCTGTAGGTCTGCCTGTCTGTATGTCTATACGTTCGTCTCGCTGTCTCCCTGTACGCATATCTCGCTGTCTGTCTGTAAGTCTGTCTCTCTGTCTGTCTTACGTCTGAATGTCTGTCGGTCTGCCTCTATGTTGGGCTGTACGTCTGTCTCGCTGTCTGTCTATTGTCTCTCTGTGTGTCTTTACCTCTGTCTCTCTGTTTGTCTGTACGTCTGTCTCTCTGTCTGTGCTTATGTATGCATGTCTATACACACATACATACATTAATGTTATGTGGTGTAAATACCTGGTCAATGATTTAAAAAAAAATTGAGACATAAAATTAAGACCCAATAAAATGGATATTCAGTGGACTTGACCATTGTTCATAGATCCCAAATTATATTAAGGTTCTAGAGCAGTGGTTCCCAACCGGTGGGGAATTTCCAATTTTTTTGATTTTTTTCCAATATTTTTTTCTGTGATGTAATCACCAGTCTTGTCCATGGGAATGGGATATGATGGGACAGCACACATTAGTATTTCCCATGGGACACATGGGACAGTAGCCATGTCATAGCAGCTTGATCTACATCAGAACTCACCCCCCCCCCCCCCCCCACACCTTTTTTTTTACCTTTTAAAATTATCCTTCTTTTTTTTTTATACATCTGTATCAATTCTTTATCTCGTGGTGGGACACCGGATAAATTAATAAATGCGCGTCAAGCAGCGGGAAGTAATAAAACCACCACCAACATTGTCAAATGCGTGGCAAAAAACAGTTGTTGAAATAATTACATCACATCCAACAGTATCAATTTCGGCTGGATGTGACATTATATGTGATGCTGCTAACTTTGCTGCAAGATCTGCTCATGCTGCAAACAAGGTATATAATTACACTATATCACGGCAACAATTGGCCAAACTGCAGTTTCAAAATTTTTTTCAAAATATGGCACAAGATCCAGAATGTGCAATTTCGGGAATAGTTGACTTGTGGTCTGCAAGACAAACATATCTTTTGCCATATGGGGGAATTATTGCATGTGGACTAGATTAATATTTTGGGAATGGATTACATTTCCTCTGTCTCTTATAAACATTGATAGTAATCAATCCCATACTGTACAATTTACGCACAATTTTTTTGCACGTGAATTTCTTGCCGAATCTACAACATTCTCCAGTCCATTGTTTGTGTGTACTGATAATGCAGCAAGCATGACGGCAGCATTTGATGGACGGTTTGATACTGATACAGAAATGCACTGGTCTGGTTGTACTGAGCACAGGTTATCAACATGCATTACTGATAGCTTCAGCAGCAGCGTGATTTCACAGCTGGATCAGTTCATGGATCAACTTTCATTTATTGAAACATATTACAATACACGTCAGGCAAAGGCATCACAGCTGCCATTTTCCATACCAACAGAATCTGTAACACGTGAATGGCGATCATATTACCAACGTTTCAATGCCCATTATAAAAAAAATTACTCGCATTACTTTAATGAAGATGATGAAGAATTCTAAAACCACATTCCGAATATTGCTCAGATTAAAAGAATGCTGTACATACATGAGAAATTCAAAACGTTTTTTGACAAACTAGAAATTGATGGTGCTACATCTCATTTAATTTTGCTGTTATACTTCCTCCTAGACTATCAGTTGTACAAAGTTATTGTTGATATTCACGAAGAAACTTCCAGCAGCATGGTGAAGAAATATTGTCAGAACTTTCAGAAAAGTGTTGGAGAAAAACTTTAGCCATATTGCGGCAGTTATCTGGCAGCTACTACAGCATTCCTTACTGGAGTTGACATTAAAGCCAAAATATGGTCAAGTCAGTTGTTACTAAGAAGAATGGGAATAGTTTAGATTAGTCGATGGATCAACATCACGGCACACGGGTGCAACCCATAAGTGTTCCGTTCTCCTCCTAATTCAAACCTGTCTGAAGAAACTCAGCTCAGTGCACGAACTCCGTAGCACCGGCGAGGATCCTAAAATACTTTGTACTTTGTACTTTTTAACTCGAAATTTGCCCGGGTAGCGCCGTTAGGCTAATCTTTTTCAATTTCCAACTACCAAGGGATGTTTTACGTGCGCAACAATACATACGGGTGTCCGATCTCACTACCCAGAGACCAGGATAAATTTTATTACTAGATGTCCACGAGATTAAATCCCCGTAATCACCGGGGCTTGAACCCGGGACCTCCAGCACTCAAGGCGGACACCATACCTCGAGACCACGCAGCCCCAAGGGAATGTGGACACCAATGAATGGGCCAATGATTGGATCGCTTTTTATAAGTCTGTTGTTCCAACAGTTATTTCATTCATCAAAGATTTAAACATTTCTTCTGAATCATCTGCTGTATATGAAGTAGCAGGAATTGTAGAACAAAAGCCGAAAAGTGATTTTGATTTATTTTTTGATCCTCCACTAAACAAAGCACTTAAGTGTGATGACCCCAGAAACAAATGCCTTCAGGATGAAGTCACCATGTTTCAAAAATTACGGCAACCAACTTCACAACCATTAAATTATTGGAAAAATGAACATAGGTTTCCACTGCTAAAAGGAAGTGCGAAAATTGTTTTGGCCATAACAGTGTCCCCAGCAGCAGTAGAGCACTTATTTAGTGCAGCTGGATTGTTGTTGAGTAAGTTACGAAAACGGATGTTACCAGCTCTCGTTATAAACTCTGTGTATATCAGATTTGCATAAATTGATAATGTGCTGAATGAGCAGAGTGACTCAGAAACAGAATGAGAGTATCAGAATGACACTGAATTGTCATATTTAGATTAAAATTTATTTTAATAAAATACTCTTGAATATTAAAATTAATAAATTCTGTTGTTTTGCATGTCTCTTTGTACACGTAGTCCTATTTAGTAGACACTAACCCTACACTTTTATACATTTCATAATTTTATTTGAACTGTATTCCATATTAATATTATCATGGTAATCCAATGGGATGGGATGGGATGGGACAGGCATATGTTACCATGGGATGGGATGAGACTGAAAAAGTGTCCCATGGATAAGCCTGGTAATCACTGTTTCCTTTTTCTTGATATTCAAGGACAATCTTGCTTGCACTCAATATTACTGCATTACATTACATTGGCACCTTTCCATCTTGACAGACGATAGTTTGGTACATTGTGCTTCAAAAAGGCTTAATAACTACGATCCATGGCGGTGGCGAGTGTGGCTGGTAAGGCTAATTCTTGCTGCAAATGTTTGCCCACAGTAGATGCATGTGAAAACATGGTCATTTCCACCATTTTGCACCATCTTACGTCTCTCACGCTCTGTGTGTGCTTTATCTGCAATCATTTTCTCCTTTGTCTTCATTCCATTTCTGATAGTTGCCCTCCATGCAACACGTTCAGCGGCGACGTGCTCCCAATGTGCATTATCAATGCCTGTATCAATCATGTCCCGCTTACACACATCTTTGTATCTTAGTAGAGGCCGACCCTGAGATCTCCTACCCGTCTGTAATTCACCAAAAAAGATGTCCTTTGGTATTCTACCATCATCAATCCTCCTAACGTGTCCTATCCATCTAAGTCTACGAAGACTGAGCATGGAATACATCGTCACACAACCTGATCTTTCCATTACTTCAGTATTTGTGATTTTGTCTTGCCACTTAATACCAAGTATTCTTCGCAGACACCGCATATGAAAGCTGTTTAAACGTTTCTCTTGGCGTGAGTAAGTTGTCCAGGTTTCACTGCCATAAAGAAGAGTACTAAGGACACAGGCTTGGTAGACGAGGACTTTTGTTTTGGCAGTAAGCTTCCTGTTCTCCCAGACTCTTTTTGCTAACATGTTCATTGTTGTTGCTGCCTTGCCAATCCTGATGTTGATTTCCTGATCGAGGGATAATTTGCTATTTACCTCTGATCCTAGATATGTAAAATGGTCTACTATCTCCAGTTCGGTGTCGTCAATAAAGATTGAAGGTACACCATGTGCCATAATCTGTGTCTTCTTTTTGTTAATTGTTAAACCAAATTGAGAACAAGCATTGGAGATTGCAGATAGTAGATGTTGTAATTCTTCCTCAGAGTGGGTCGTAATCGCAGCATCATCCGCAAAAAGCAACTCTCTGATTAGTACCCTGCTAATTTTGGTCTTGGCCTTCAATCTCTGAGCGTTATAGAGGCCACCATCTGAGCGTGAGTGAATGTATATACCGTCATCCTGATCACGAAATGCATATTTCAGTAGAAGTGAAAAGTATATCCCAAAGAGGGTGGGGGATAGTAAACAACATTGCTTAACTCCACTCTTGATTTCAAACTCTTCTGAAGTTGAGCCATCAAACTTGATTATACCCTTCATGCCTGTGTGGAACAATTCCACAGTGGACAGAAGAGTTGGTGGGCAGCCAATCTTCTTTAGTGCTTTGAACAGACCCTCACGACTGACCAAATCGAATGCCTTTGTGAGGTCGATGAAGGCAATAAACAGTGGCTGATTTTGTTCCCGGCATTTTTCTTGCATCTGTCGCAATGAGAATATCATAATGGTAGACCGGTTCTGACGAAAGCCGCACTGTGATTCGGGGTAAACTTGATCTCCCAGGACTTGAAGTCTGCGCAGGACAATTCTGGCAAATACTTTCCCAACAATACACAGAAGTGAGATACCCATATAGTTGTTACAGTCGCTCCGATCTCCCTTGTTCTTGTACAGCGTTATGATGTTTGAATCTTTGAAATCCTGTGGAACTTGTCCTTCTCGCCAGCATAGCTCTATTAGCTGGTGGATCTGTAGAGCGAGTGTGTCTTGCCCACTCCTGATTACCTCTATTGGAATCCCATCCTTACCTGGAGCCTTGCCAGATGGAAGTTCATTTATAGTACACTTAACTTCTGTTATGGTGGGAAGTGTGTCCAGGTGGTCAAGAGTTGGTAGAACCTCAATAGCGTTGAGGGCATCATCCGCTAGTTTGGTCTCACTTGAGTAAAGCTCCAAATAGTGCTCGGCCCATCTATCCATCTGCTGTTTCTTATCAGTGATGATTTCTCCAGTCAGGGTTTTCAGCGGTGCACTTCTTTTGATCATTGGACCACAGGCTTTCTTTATCCCTTCATACATGCTTCTGGTGTTTCCCTTATCACTTGCGATTTGAATGGACTCACATAACTTGATCCAATAGTCATTCGCACACTGCCTGGCAGCCTTTTGTACATCCTTCCTCGCTTCAGCTCACTCAGAGTGTTACGCGTTGGTCTTTCCTTGTTTCTTAAGAGAGTTTCTTCTTTTTATCAATCAAGGGCTGCAGTATCTGGCTGTTTGCCGCAAACCAGTCCTGCCTCTTATGATCCACAGTGCTGTAAACCCCTAACGCTGTTTTATAAATAGTTTCCTTAAGTTTACTCCATTTATCATTTACTATACAATTTTCTCATGTATCATTGAAAGCGTCTTCAAGTTGCTGTTGAAATTCAAAGCACTTTCCAGGATCGTGAGTGTTAATAATATTAATCCTGGGGCTAGACTTGTGTTTAGTTGTGTAGATTCTCTTTGGTCTCAGTCTAACCCTTGCAACAACCAAAGAATGATCTGTATCATAGTCAGCACTGTGGTAACTTCGAGTTAATGATGTATGGTTCAGATGTTGTCTCCGTGTGATAATGAAGTCCAGCTGATGCCAATGGCCGGATCTTGGATGTTTCCATGTAACCTTATGCATCTCTTTTGTTTTAAAAAAGGAGTTTGTCATTTCTAGTGCAATGCTCCAGCAGCCTTTGGCCATTATCATTCATGCAACCGATGTTGTATTTTCCAAGGCACACTGGCAAGACCAGGGATGGAGTTATTGCCTCTCCATAGCACAAAGCCTGGGCTAAAATAGAGAAACCATGTGTTGCCCATGCAGCATGATCCCTCTCTCGGCCTGCCTAGTTCACTCCAGAGGAAAGTTAACACCTATACATCTGGAACAAGACAAGCTGCAGAAGCTGCCGGATCAGCAAAGCAATGCTCTAACTGTCCGCCTGTCGGAGCTTCGATCCTAGACCAGCTGCCAACCAAGGCTTAGGGCCTGGTCTGCCCTGCCATGACTTATTTTGTCTTTGGGTTGCATTTCCTCGCACCAGGATAAGGCTAGTACCCTCCCAATTGCGCTCTTCCGCCCGAAGCCGTTGGCACAATGTGGGGTGTCGGGTTTGGTAAGCGCCGCCCAACATTCGGTGCTGACAGAAAGCAGGTAGTACCGTCTACTGTCATACGGTAGCTCAGTCATATCTGACTAAGACCTGACGCATATATTACTGCAATGTCCTACAAATAGTATGTCTTATAATAGTTGATATTTTCATAAATTGTAGGGTCCCATATCATGATTGCCTTCATCATTTTGATTCAAAGCAAACACCGATTCGTAAGGCATGAAAACAGCCAGAATATACAATAAAAAAAATTACGCAACAAAGCTGAAACAAGTACACAGACGACCTATCAAGGGTCATTGATAACAGGCTATAAACATAATAAAGATATCATCTTCTTCTTCAGCATTCCGAGCCATTGAGGTTCTTTGCTGCAAATACAATCTGTCTCCATTCGTCTCTCTGGTGGACCTTCTCTTGCCAGTCGTTGATTCCAAGTGCTTGTAGGTCTGTATGTATATTATCTCTCCACCGCCTTCTTGGTCTACCTCGGGGTCTACGGTCATTTATTTCCTGAGTGTAAGCGAGTTTTGTTTCCCTATTATCTTCCATTCTTTCTATATGCCCCAGCCATTGTAGTCTATTAGCCTTCATGATACCAGTGATTAGCGGGGACTTAAACAAATCATAAATGTCTTTGTTACTTCTTCTTTTCCACTCTCCACTTTGTGTATCCCTAATGGGTCCAAAGATGCGTCTTAAAATTTTGTTCTCAAAGGTTTGTAACAAGGCTTCATCTCCTTTCGTTGTACTCCAGGTTTCAGAGCCATACAGCACAACTGGTCTGATCAGTGTTTTGTATATTGTGATTTTGGTGTTACGAGATAGCGCCTTTGATTTTAGTAGATGTTGTAGTGCATAGTATATCTTATTTCCAGAGTTGATTCTAGTTTGTATTTCTTCCCTTATGATGTTGGAGCAGTTGAAGATTGTACCCAGGTATTTGTATGTTTCCGTTCTTTTAATGGTCATATTATCTATTTGTATGTGGCCAGAGTTTTTAGCCATTCCGTCTCTTGAAATTACCATATATTCTGTCTTATCTTGGTTGATAACCAGCCCCATCTGTTGGGCTTTTTCCTTTAAGTGAGTCAATATTTCTAATGTCTTTTGTTCACTTTGCCCTATAATATCTATATCATCTGCATAACCAAGCAGCTTGGATGTTCCTCCAATATCACATTCCTCCTTTACCTTCCTTACAACTTTCTCTAGAGCCAGATTGAAGAGTAGCGGCGATAGTGCATCACCCTGTTTCAAGCCAGATGTTATTTGGAAGGGGTCTGATTTCCTGCCTTTATATGTTACTATATTATAAGTATCTTCCATGCATAGTTTGGTCATGTTAATTAACTTCCTTGGTATTCCAAATTCCTGCATAACATTCCATAGACTATTCCTATGGACACTATCATAAGCCTTTTTAAAATCCACAAAAATGTTATGGAGATCTCTTTTATATTCCCAATGTTTCTCGGCTATTTGTCGTAAGATAAATATCTGATCTATTGTTGATCTGTTTTGTCTAAAACCCGCCTGGTAGTCACCTAATATGTCTTCTGAATATGGTTTTAGTCTATTTAGTAATACTGCGGATAGTATCTTATAGCTTGTGGACAGTAGTGATATTCCTCTATAATTTCCACATTGGAACTTGTCTCCTTTCTTAAAGATAGGTATCAATAATGACTCTTTCCAGTCATGGGGTAATTCTTCTGTCCTCCAGATTTTTATTATTAGTTCGTATAGCTTTAGATGTAATGCATGGCCACCTGCCTTTATAAATTCAGCAGCAATTCCATCAGTCCCAGTTGCCTTATTGTTTTTAAGTCGTGTGATTACATATAGGATTTCTTCAAATGTAGGTTCTTCAATTTGTGGTTCGCATGTTAGAACCTCTTCCTGTGGGAAAATGTTACTTGGAGCTTCACAATTTAGTAATTCAATAAAATATTCTTTCCATGTGTTGCACATTTCTTCATTGGTATTTATCATATTCCCATTTTTGTCTTTTAAACCATATGTGTTTTGTTGGTGCCCTCGTTTCATTGACTTCAGTACTTTAAAAAACTTTCTGGATTCATTTTTCTGGTGATTAGTTTCCAAATCTTTGATTATATTACTCATATATTCTCGCTTCTGCTGTCTGACTATTTTTGTAGCCTCTTTACATTCATTTCTATAATGCTCTTCCTTTTGGATGTTATTGATGTCATTTAACCATACATGTCTGGCATTCTTCTTCTTAGTAATAAAGATATCATGCAGACTAATAAATGAAGTGTCACCATTCCATCCGCCGAAGAATATCACATGTCATACATCTCAATATATGCAAGTCAGAAAGGCACCATGGATGGCTACACCCATAACAACGGTATGCGTGTGAATCATGAACACTAAAAACTAAGAAGAGACACTAGAGGCCACCGAATCTACGATGCTAGAATGCTGAGAGTCAAATGTACGGCTTAAGTAGCCCATTTAAACTGTTTTCATTGAGACCTTTCAGCGCTAGTTTAGCACCTATATAAGAACATGACAGTTGTCATCCTTTTGCTAGATTTGGAGAAGAGAAGTTTGGAGAACTCTGTAATATTCAGGGAAACATGCGGTGTTTGTAACATGAGAAAACAGAACCCCAGAACGGGAAAACTCGAGTGGGTTGACAGAGAGGCGAGAAATACAATCGTAGAGGTAATCTTAGAATGTAGAAAACACATTTTAAGAGGTTATCGATTCTATCTGCCAGACATGACATATGATGTTGATTATGATAATTATAGTAAACATTCAGCGTTTAGAATGTACAAATGGTATACTGGGATTATTCAAGTGGGCGGGTTTTTTATTTCTTTCACGTTTATAGTTTGGGTTCCACTCACTACATTCTCTCGACTGATTCACGTACGTATTATTATATGCTACAGAATTAGTGGAACTGCGGTAAAGCTGTGGAAATGTAAAGAATATAAAATAACACAAAGTAATGCAGCTTTACAGAACAGAATTACGAAACATACAGGACGTTGCGGCGACTAGCCTTCATCAGCAAACAAATACATACATAAAACACAACATATTGTCACGAGAAGACCATCCAGTGACTGTATCAAGGCATTAGGACAGGATGAGACGAATAAAAAGATGTAAATAATGAGAGCAATGAAGAGAAAATGAAAATATGACAAAAATGTTACTACTTATCTCAGAGTCCCAGGCTTTACTACTACTAAGAATGTCATCTTTATCCTCTTTAATCCATAGCCATGGGAGTCTGTGGGTCATGGGGACCGGGGTAGGGGATGATACCGGGTAGTGGGTGGCAACGGTTCAGTGAAAGTTCCAGGTAAATGAGTGGAAGTGGTACATGAAAAAAGGGCAAAAGGGGGGGGGGGGGGGGGTGTAAGGAGATGTGATAGATGTCCGATAGTGAAAGCAAAGGAGTCCCAGTGGATGTACCTACAATGCATGAGTGGGTGCCAGAGAATGGGTTGGCCATAGTGGACGAATTTTGCTCTTTAATATTCGTCAAGAGAAGTCAAAATGCAACTGACCGGTGCAGGAATGCGGTACTGCTTGGTAAACATTACATCCGCCACTGTGGATGATTGAATCCGGACCGCTGTCTCGGCGAGCACGAGCACACAAAGCTACGCTAACGTGGTCCACTTGTAAACATACAAATGTTTCCGTATTACTCCACTGTCGTTCCTTCTTGTCTCGTCACTGTCTGCCGCCAGAGAATCGACTGTGCTTGCAGGGGACCAGAAGCAGTTTATGACAGAGCCAATTAGTGAAACAAACACCAGCGATCTCTCTCAATGTGGGACAGGATCAGACTCCATAATTTACTTGATCTATGCCCTTGTTTATGTCTGTCCACTAAGAGAACCTTGATATTCTCCCGCAGACGCGACAACCTGGGCAGAGACATAATTTTCGCATGTTGGATACGTGTGTAGCTATGTCCCAATTACAGTCTAAAATTGGAGGGTTAATGTATACATTAACTGATCTGGGTTTCACTTAACACTGTAACCCGCATTCTCTTCTTCATCCGTCGCCCTATATCTCTCAAATGGAATATAGACCATCTTAAATGTTTACAATATACCACTACTGTTTTATTGTGTACATTTTCCGCGTCTTCCCAACATCATGTAGAAACGATATCTTCTTTTTCTTCTTCTTCTTCTTCTTCTTCTTCTTCTTCTTCTTCTTCTTCTTCTTCTTCTTCTTCTTCTTCTTCTTCTTCTTTCTCCTCCTCCTTTTATTCTTCCTCCTCCTCCTCTTCTTCTGCCACCTATTCTCTTAGTCCGTGTTGTATTACAATGATCGTCATGTTTGCCCACAGATTCCTGTCTCGCGTGTTGGCAAACATTCCGACACGCATGTTTTTCCATGCCACTATATAAGTCTAACACCCTCTCTCAACATCTTTCATATCTATTATTCATGCTTTCTTGTTGTTATAAGATGTTTCAGGGCCCTTCTTGTCACGTATTCAAGGAATTCTCATTTTCTATTTCTGAAACAGTAGCCAGTTCTCTTCGTAAGTTGCTTTCTTCCGCTACGTCTGCATCCTTCATTTGATCTGTCAAAGGTGTTTTCAAAATTCTTCAAGTCATATATTCTTCAACTGGTTCTAAATAATTCCTCATTAATATATTAATTTTCTCTGATTAAAAGTCAACAGTAAATTGTCCGTTTTCACCACTTGAGGTATATCGGGCGTATAGTGCACCTCATAATTATAGAGGCCAGTCGTCTCTCTGTTGGTGATGTGATCAATAACCAGCCGGTCCTCCTTTATTTTCCAACAAATCTCATGGCCACCTATTTTGATTGGTTCAATCTGTGAGAAAGAGACCCAGACATACGGGGTAAAACCCGGTGCAATGAAGTTGAACGCTGGATTTAAAACACATTGCACATCCCACGTCTAAACATTGCATTCTGTTTTTCACAAAGTCTCCCAGAATTAAAAAAAAACAGTTCCCGGAGAGGAGATGTGATGATAATGTTGGCAAGATAAAAACACATATTTCTCTGCCTGACATGGCTGGTTGCTGAAACCACAAATGTAAACAGCCTGCCATGTGTTTAGCTTGCAGTATTGCCTTGTTGTTTTATATTCTTACCTTAAAGAGATATATGTTTCTGTCCGACTCCAGATAATGCTGAACAAATGCGAGTGTGCGTGCGCGCGCGTGTGTGTGTGTGTGTGTGCGCGCGCATGTTTGTGTGTGTTTGTGTGCGTGCACGTGCACTTCTCACTGTTGTCAAAAATGAAAGCACTGATAAAGTGTTCTTATATTACATTATTACGAAAACACATATGCACACAGCGCATACAGTAGACACACTACGTGCACTAAAGATGAATTCCTGAAACATCCAGTATACACCCCATACTTGGTACCATCAGACGTTCACTTATTTGGACCCTTGTAATAACATTTGCGGGGTCAGAGGTTAGCAGATGACAACGAGGCAATGGAGGTGTCGCACTATTAGTTGAGACCATACCCTACACCAGTGTTTCCCAACGTGGGGCCCACGCCCCACAGGGGGGCAATTCGATTGTTAAGGGGGGCAATTCGAAAATGGAAGAAATCGGCTGGATATGACAAAACGGGGAGACTTGAGACTGAAGTTAACTAAATTGGAACCTGACATAAAATCTCTTTGCAGCAAGCATCAAGCGCAAGGATCTCACTAAATTTAAATAATAAATAATTACTAATAATTAAAATAATATAGAAAAATCTTTCTTTAAAATTATTGTGTACTTGAATTGCAGTTCTCCATTATCTTCTTCTTCTTCTTCAGCATTCCGAGTCATTGAGGTTCTTTGCTGCAGATACAAGCCGTCTCCATTCGTCTCTCTGGTTGACCTTCTCTAACCAGTCGCTGATTCCAAGTGCTTGTAGGTCTGTATGTATATTATCTCTCCACCGTCTTCTTGGTCTACCTCGGGGTCTACGGTCATTTATTTCTTGAGTGTAAGCGAGTTTTGTTTCCCTATTATCTTCCATTCTTTCTATATGCCCCAGCCATTGCAGTCTATTAGCCTTCATGATACCAGTGATTAGCGGGGACTTAAACAGATCATAAATGTCTTTGTTGCTTCTTCTTTTCCACTCTCCACTTTGTGTATCCCTAATGGGCCCAAAGATGCGTCTTAAGACTTTGTTCTCAAAGGTTTGTAACAAGGCTTCATCTCCTTTAGTTGTATTCCAGGTTTCAGAGCCATACAGCACAACTGGTCTAATCAGTGTTTTGTATATTGTAGTTCTCCATTATATGTTTTGAAAATTTACTTACTGTGTTTGCTCAATAATTTCCTAGTGATTTCTTCCTAAAACCTATCATTCAAGTTTCTTTAGTGAACATTTCAATTTTTGAATATTAAAAATAATGTATATGTTGGGGGGGGGGGGGGGGGGGGGCATAAGAATTTTAGAAAGGCTTGGGTGGGGCATAGCACAAAAAAGGTTGGGAAACACTGCCCTACACTGTTTTCACTAGAAGGCAGAGTTGACAGGTGAACGAAGTGTGTTGTCAGGCATAAGGAATATGCTGCGAAATAACACACACACACTCACTCACAAACACACACACACATACGCGCGCACACAGGCACACACACACACACACACACACACAAAGACACGCACTCACACACATACACACTCACACGCACGCGCAAATACACACTCACACGCACACACGCATTCACACGTACACAAACAATTTCCGGTTCGCACTATTGTAAAAACACAGTTATTCATAAACTTGCTGTTACTTAATGACTTCGTATGACATCGGATATATATATATATATATATATATATATATATATATATATATATATATATATATATATATATATATATATATATATATATATATAGTAGGCCTCTTTCAGTCCTGAAGGACTATAGAGTTGTGCCGCTTGGGAGGTGCCTGGCAGCACCGCTGGTGACTGTATAGTCCAGTTCGAGAATGACAATCTCTGTCACAGTTTCCGCATCTGTGAGACGAGGCAAGTCCCGCAGTAAGTGACTGCTCTTTGAGCCTGTGCCGTCTCTCCTCAGTTTTTTGGATCTGATTGCGCTCAAAGAGCACCAGTCCGTTTCGTACATCTCTTCTCCAGGAGCATCTGTCTGTTGCAACTCTCTCCCACGTGTCTGGATCTATTCCAATGGTTTTCATATCTTGTTTACACACATCCCTATATCGCATTTGAGGTCTTCCGGTTGGCCTCTTTCCTGTGGCTAGTTCTCCGTAAAGGAGATCTTTGGGAATACGTTCGTCCTCCATTCGAGATACGTGGCCCAACCACCGGAGGCGTCTCTGCTTGAGGAGGGTGTGCACTGTGGTAATATCTGCTCTTTCAAGCACCTGTTTGTTTGTTATGTGGTCTTTCCATGTTATGCCCAGGATACGTCTCAGACATCTTATGTGGAAGGAATTCAACTTCCTTTCCTGTCTTGAGTACAGGGTCCAGGATTCAGACCCGTAGAGTAGTGTGCTAACAACACAAGCTTTATATACTTGAGCTTTTGTACGCTCTGTTAGTCTATTATTCTCCCAAACTCTTTTAGCTAGCCTGGAAAATGTTGTGGCTGCCTTTCCAATGCGTCTGTCGATTTCTGTCTCTAATGAAAGATTATCTGATATTGTCGATCCCAGATACACAAAATCGTGGACGACTTTCAATTCATAATTAGAGATTTTGATTGACGGAGGCGCATCAGCATCTTGTTCCATCACCTGTGTTTTATTTAGGCTAATGGTGAGCCCAAAGTCTTTGCAGGCAGCTGCAAAACGATCTATGAGCCTTTGGAGATCTTCTGCTGTATGAGTAGTCAGTGCTGCATCATCTGCAAAAAGTAGTTCTCTTACGCATCTTGGTCTTATTTTGGTCTTTGCCTTGAGTCTTGATGGGTTAAAAAGTTTGCCATCAGATCTTGTGTGGAGGTATATGCCTTCAATGGCAGTCCCAAATGCTTGCCTTAAGAGAACAGCAAAGAAGATACCAAAGAGTGTAGGAGCAAGCACGCATCCCTGCTTTACTCCGCTGCTGATGCTGAATGACTGGGATGTTGAGCCGTCAAATAAAATGGTCCCCTGCATGTTTTCGTGGAATGATTTCACGAGACTAAAAAGGCCGCTTCTGCTCACGAGGTCAAATGCCTTTGTGAGGTCGATGAAGGCTATATATAATGGCTTCCTCTGTTCTCTGCACTTCTCTTGGAGCTGCCGGAGTGAGAAAATCATATCGATGGTGGACCTGTTGGGTCTAAATCCGCACTGCGATTCGGGGTAGATTCTTTCAGCAAGAATGTGTAATCTTTTAAGGATTACTCTGGCAAAAATCTTGCCTGTAATGCTGAGAAGGGAAATGCCGCGATAGTTGTTGCAGTCGCTTCTGTCGCCTTTGTTTTTATAAAGGGTAACGATGTTTGCGTCTTTCATATCTTGTGGTATTGATTTTTCTCTCCAGCAGAGCTGTAATATTGCATACAGTTCTGGGATGATTGTTTCTTTGCTACATTTTAAAATTTCAGGTGGAATACTATCTTTTCCAGGTGCCTTGCCGGATTTGAGAGAGTCTAGTGCTTCGCTGATTTCTGTGAGGCAAGGTTCGTTATCCAAGGCATGCATGGCGGACTGTTGATCGATGGCTTCCAGAGCTTCTTCGCTGACAGTGTTATCCACTGAGTATAGCTCTGAGTAGTGTTCTACCCAGCGATCCATTTGTTTCGCTCGATCTTTTATGATTACCCCCTCAGTTGATCGTAAAGGGGCCATCTTATTTTTTGATGGACCGACAGCTTGCTTGATGCCCTCATACATTCCTCTTATATTTCCAGTGTCTGCACAAGTTTGAATTTGAGCAGAGAGCTGTAGCCAGTACCTGTTCGCACATCTTCTTGCCATCTGTTGTACTCTATTTCTGGCCGTTCGCAATGCCTGCAGTGTTTTCTCTGAAGGTGATGTTTTATACATCGAGAATGCATGTCTCTTTATCTCCAGGACTGGGAGCATCTCTTCAGAGTGTGCTTCAAACCAGTCGGTTGACTTAGTTTGCTTCTTGCCAAATGTTGATAGTGCTGTATTGTAGATGGTGTCGCGAAAATGACTCCATCTCTCGGTGGAATCTCCGTCTGTGGGGCCGGGCAGAGTATCCGCTAGAGCGTGCATGAATTTGTTGACCTTCTCTTTATTTTGGGTGCCACTGGTGTCAATGCGTGGTCTTCCTTCTGTTCGGCTTCTGTAGATTCTCTTGGGCTTTATCTTCACCTTGCTGGAGACGAGTGAATGGTCGGTGTCGCAGTCAGCACCATGATAGCTGCGAGTCATCCGTACATTGCGGAGGTTGCTGCGTTTAGTGAGCACCAGGTCGAGTTGGTGCCAGTTCTTTGATCTGGGGTGCCTCCACGACACCTTGTGTTGAGGTTTCGTGTCAAAGAAGGTGTTGGTCACGCACAGATTATGGTGGCTGCAGAATTCCAAGAGACGTTGTCCATTGTCATTGATCTTCCCAACGCCAAACTGTCCTAGACATGAAGGCCAAGATTCGTGGTCGGAGCTAACCCTGGCATTGAAATCCCCCAGGATAAAAAGATGTTGTTTCTCTGGTGTTTCACTGACTTCTTTGCTAAGGTCGTCATAGAACTTGTCTTTAGATTCTGATGCTGCAGTTAGTGTTGGGGCGTAAACGCTTATAATACTAACTGGGCCTGCCTCTGTCTGGAGTTGGAGCTTCAATATTCTTTCAGTGCCATCACTTGGTGGTATGATGGAATTGAGCAGCTTGTTTCTGATAGCGAAGCCAACTCCATGCTCCCTGGTCTCTCCGCACGGCTTGCCATGCCAGTAGAAAGTGAAGTCCCTCTCCTTGATGCTTCCAGATTCTTGGAGTCTGGTCTCTTGCAGGGCGACAATGTCTATCCCCAGTCTTAGCAGTTCGTTGTTTATCACTGCAGTTTTGCGGGCATCCACAATCTCATTTAGATCGTCTGAGATGCCAGGGGTCATGGTTCTTACGTTCCATGTTCCCAGCCTTAGGGCCGGTTGTTTTGTTTTTTTCTTGCTGTTAGGTGTATAGATTGCGGTCCATGTGTCAGGATTTCCCCCTAAGCTCCACACACCCTCAGGAGCAGATGAACCGTGGCGAGACAACACCTTATTGACTGGGGGCTGCCCAGCTTAGGCGGGCGGTAGCTGTCTAGTGAGATACGATGATCTCTCCCACCGTCGGAAGTAGCCCCTGGCGCCTTGCTCTACGCCAATCGAGCATTAAGACTTATAACCGGCAAATGCTACTTCCCGTGTTGTGTCACCGCTTTACGCGGTGCTGAAGTGACCTCTTCAGGGCACAAGCCTGGGCAATGGAAATCGGAGAACCAGCTGTTGCCCAGTAGCAGGTTCCCCCTCTCCACGTCGCCGATGTTATATATATATATATATATATATATATATATATATATATATATATATATATATATATATATATATATATATATATATATATATATAAACATTTTCATCATTATCATCAAGTGCCATGCTGAATGGCGTAGGCGTTCATGACTCCACAGATCTTTGGTTTTCTAGATCATCTCCGCTGTTGACATTCCTCCATGCCACCGTCTCAATCCATCCAGCATCATTTCTCTTGGTCTGTCTCTGCCTCTCTTCCCTTCGATCTTTCCAGTTGTCACGATGTTCCCCAGTGCCTCTCTTCTCATCACATGATGAAAAAAAAAGCTGTTTGCCTCTGTCATATTGTTGCATATAATGTTCTAGTTTCATTTCCGGCAGTCGTTGCTATTAGTAGTTACTTTGGCTGTCCAAGGAATTAGCAACAATCGTCTCAGGAACCACATCTCTCTTGCTTTCAATCTCTTCCTAATTTGTTTATTTACATACCAAAATTCACAGCCATACAGCAAAACAGGTTCTATATAGCACTTCAGCACTCTCTTTCTTATATTCAATGATATTGACTTTTTTGTATATGATAATTTTCATTTTCTGAAATGCAGCCTCTGCCAGCCCTATTCTGCTCTTAATCTCTGTTGTGCATCTTCTATGTGATGTTATAAATGTCCCTAAGTATTTAAAACTATCCACTTGGTGAAGAATTGTCCCTTCTATCTCTATTTCACGTTTGGGTGGCACCGCTTTCTTTGATATCACTATTTTGGCTGTTTTCTTGATATTCAAGGAGAGTCCTTTCTTCGAACTCTCTGCTATTATAATGTCCAACAATTGTTGTAGATCTTTTGCATTATCCATCATCAATACTGTATCATCTGCATAGCGTATATTGTTTATATTTTAACCTCCGAATATTATTCCTGGCTTTTCTTTAATCTCTCTCATTATTAGTTCGCTATAGAGGGAGAAAAGATCCCGTGTCAAAACGCACCCCTGTTGTACTCCCATCTTTATTTGTTCATAATTTCCTTCTTTATTTTCCATTTTAATTGCTGCTACTGTCGTGTCTTCCTTTAAAGTGTCGTCCCGGGAGTGAGGGGAGTCAACACCCACATTATAATTTGTTTTTTTTAAATCAATATTCTGGAGAATCCACCAGCTTCCGTCCAACACACCCCATCAGCCCGTGGACACCTTTTCCTATCACTCTCTCACTGTCGTACTATGCCCCCTCTCATACTTCCCCAACGCAACATATTCCACGTGACATAGGCCCCCTCTTAAGAGAGTAGTCCATCTCACTCTTCTCCACCATGAGTTCAATCCAGATTGTTCATTCCTCTTCTTCAGGAGCTGGGTGTCTTGACAAGAAATCCGCTCCAACATTTTCCTTCCCAGAAATGTACTCCACTGTGAAATTATAGGGTTGAAGTAACAACGACCACCGCATCAAACGGGCGTTGAGCTTCTGAGAAGTAGCCAGGAACATCAGGGGCTGATGATCCGACTGGACCCGAAACTTAACTCCATACAAATAGGGCTGGAATTTTTGCACTGCCCATACGAGGGACAAGCACTCCCTCTCGACGGTTGAATAATTCCTCTCAGCCTGGAGAAGTTTCTTCAGGTTTTAAAACCGAAGCATCGTCTTTTCCTTCCTGTAACAAGGCTGCCCCAATCCCAATCGCACTCGCATCCATTCTCAACACAAATGGTTTGGAAAGGTCAGGGAGCTGTAATACAGGTTTGCTGACCAAGGCCTCCTTTAACTGACTATAGGCAGTCTCACATTCTGGTGTCCAAATGATTTGGTCCGGGAATCCCTTTTTCAAGGTTTCCGTCAATGGAGCTCCCAGTGCAGTGAAATGTGGGATAAATTTGTGGTAGAACCCACACAACGAGAGAAAAGATCACACATCCTTCTTCGTTTTTGGCCTTGGTGCATTTCTGATTTTCTCCAGGTTCTTCTCTTCTGGGACAATGTGTCCTGGAGTGATGGTGTGACCTAGAAATTCCAGAGTCTGGTAACCAATCATGCACTTGGTTGGACAAGCAGTAAGCCCTGCTTCCTTGAGCATATTAAACACTCTCTCCAAGGATTGTAAGTGGTCATCCAAGCTGTCACTGGAAATCAGAATATTATCCATGAATGAGATGATGGACGGATCCTGTAAAGGATCAAGTAAAATCCTCAGCATGCGTGTAAACACACTACTTGCATTGCTGAGTCCAAAGGGCATGACCTTGAATTCGTAGTGTCCACTGGGTGTACTGAAAGCCAACAGTGGTCGAATCTCCGGTTTGACTGGTATCTGATAGTACCCCCGACTCAGATCCACCTTTGAAAAGTACCGAGCCTTATGGAGCCTAGCGAATAACTGCGTTGGATTCGGCAAAGGTTCCACCTGAAATTGTGTGTGACTGTTCAGAAGTCGGTAGTCTATACACAACCGGTGTTCTCCACTTGGTTTCCGTAACAAAACTACCCCTGCATTGTATGGAGATGTGGATGGTGCAATCCCGTCATCCTCCAGCAGTTTCTGTATTTCCTCCTCCAGGGCCTTTTCTTTAGAGAATGGCACTGGGTAAACCTTTTGACGAATAGGCTCCTGTGTGGTCAAAGTCATCTCGAACTCAACCAACCTGGTTCGTCCTGGTTTATCAGTCAGTATCTCCTCATGAGACTTGAGAACCTGGGTTATTTTTCCCTCTCCTGGGAGGTCAGATCAGGGTTCACTTGCACTTCCCTATAGGTTTCCTGGTGTACCAAGGGATATTCCCTGCCCTCGTTGGTTCCCACTTCCGTCTCCACTGCAACTGCCATTGCCATGAGGTGCGCCGCCTTGTCTCCCGGTCTCTCTTCGTATTTCCGCAAGAGATTGATATGGAAAATCTTCGACTTTCCCCGGATCCGGATCTGATAGTTGATTCTGGATATCACCCTTTCCACGGGAAATGGTCCTTGCCAACCTATCTCCAGTTTGTTGTTTCCCGTAGGGAGTAGCAACAAGACTTTGTCTCCCACCTCTAGAGATCTGTCTTTAGACCTACGGTTGTAGTAAGCCGCATGTCTTTTCCTGGCCTTTTTCAAGTTTTGATTTGCCAGAGTCCATCTATTGTGGAGTTTTTCTTTCAGTTCCTCAACGTATTTATAGGATGAGATCACTTCTTCTGACGTCCCCTCTTCAGTCCAACTCCTCAACATGGCTTCCAACGGTCCTTTGATTGGACGACCAAACAGCAACGTAGCGGGTGGTAATCCTGTTGAGCCATGAGGAACTTCCCGATAGGCAAAGAGGGCTGCTGGGATATATTCATCCCACCTATCAGGTTTTTCCTGCGCTAGTTTCCTGAGCATTGTCATCAACGTGCCGTTGAAACTGCTCTACTTGTCCATTGGCTTGAGGGTGGTAAGGGCTGGTATGTATGTGGTTAGAGTGAAACACCCCAAATACCTCCTCCATGAGTTTTCCACAAAACTGAGACCCATTGTCCGTCAGAATTTGATCAGGGAAGCCTAATCTGGTAAAGGCCTCCATCAGTGCGTCCGCCACTCGTTTCGAGTCAATCGTGGTCAACGGTATGGCCTCACCCCACATTGTACAGCAATCCACCATTGTGAGTATATACATGTTCCTCTTCCTAGTCCTGGGAAGTGGACCCACGATATCGATGGCTACCCTCTCGAAAGGAGAGTTCATGATTGGCATCTCACCCAACACCACCGGTGCTGTCCAGTGTTTCGGTGCCACCCTCTGGCACTCAGGGCATGACTTCACATACCGACGCAAATCATCTGTCATTCCCGGCCAATAGTAATGGCAGGAAATTCGCTGCATGGTGGCTGCAATACCCATATGTCCACTAAAGGAGATGGTATGCCCCATATGAAGAATCTGGGACCGGTGAGCTTTCGGGACGAACAACTGACCGTATAGGTTGTCTCCCCTTCCTGCTCTCCTGTAGAGTATCCTATTCTTCATGTAGTACTGTCCCCGACCTGGTGGATCAGCACTTTTCTGCACCTTTTTTGTAGCAAGGACGTAAAGTAGCATCCTCACTCTGGGCAGTTCGTAGCTCCCCCGGCATTGGGTTAGTCACAATTGCTTCTGCCTCTTCCGTTCTCGCCTGAGAGCGAGTCTGTAATGCACCCATATGGATTGGCTCCCTGGGCATTCCCAGAAAGACATACCGGCAACCGAGGATTACTGGGAAAATGGGATCGGTCAATACAGCGGCCTTGATTGTGCCGATGACATACCTTGACCGAATCTCCACATTAGCAATGGGCAACTTCATGGCCACAGCACTCTTCTGTGCAGGCTGTATCTCCATGGTCTCACCTGTGAATTGTTCTGGATGTACCAGATCCGCAGAAATCACGGCCTCCCCGTCCAGTCCTGTGTCGTACAAACACTCCACTTGACGACCGTTAACCTCTACCAATTCCACTACAGGTGGTTTTTCCTGTTCTGGAGTCTCTTCCTCGGCCTCTACCTGTTCGGTGGGCTACACCTTAGGTTTCCCGGTGCACACGACGAATTGAGTGTCTCCTGACTTTTCCCTGCAGTCAATAGCATTGTGCGTATTCGACCTGCAGTGGTTGCACCATTTCCCTGTCCTAGATTTTCTAGTGCCGGACTTGGCATTTTCCGTGACAACCTCCTTGGAAGTCACTTGACTTGCTGCGAAGTGAGGGTTCTTAGCCTTCGATTTGCAGTCCCTCGTATTGTGAGAGGGTGGCTTACAAATTGAACACCACTTCTCCGACCACGGTCGTTTTGGTGTAGAGCTTGAAGTGCTCTTGCTTCCCTCCTTCTTCTTCTCTGAACTATCCTCTGATTTTTGCACATAAGGTTCCCACTTTTTAGTTCCTGAGTTATTGGCTTTCTTCTTGTCATGTTTCTCCTGACTTTTGGTGTTAGTGGAAAGCTTTTCCCCTGCCTCCCCATGTACCTCGACGAACCGTTCTGCTAATTTTGTCACGAGGTCAATACATTCCGCTCCTTGCTCTCCCAAAAATGTCCTGAGCTATTTCGACATTTGCTTCTTCAACTGGTCGACCACCATGAGCTCTTCCAGACTCTCATAGTCATGTGCGAACCCAGCCAAATCCATCCACTTATGGAGATACGATTTTAGACGCAAACTGTAGGCGGCAAACAACTCCCCCGGTTCTCGTTTCGCTACTCGAAATTTTTTCCGGTAGGTATGTGACGTAACCTCGAATCGTTTCAGCAGAGCCGTCTTCAATTCGTCATAATTGTTCTCATGTCCTGGTGGCAGGCGAGAATAAACCTCGTAGCCGGTCCCGCGAAATCCCTGGGATAGCTTGAGATTCCATTTGTTACGCTCCAGACCGATAGCCACGGACATGGCCTCGAAGCGTTGAAGGTACTGGTCAATCTTCTCTTTGTCCTCCTCGTAGACCGCTAGAGGAAACTTCATAGCATGGTAACCATGTCCACCTGCTGGTGTTGAGCCTGAGACGGAGGAACCTCCAACTGCTCCCTCAGTTTCTCCATTAGATTGACTCTTCAACTCGAGTTCCCTCATCCGGTACTCGTGCTCCCTTTTCTGTGCTTCTTGTTCAGCTTCCAGCTTCTTAGCTGCTTGCTCAGCTTCAAATTTCTTTGCAGCTTGTTCTGCTTCAAATTTCCTAGTTTCTTGTTCCAACTCCATCCTTTTCAATTCCAACTCAGCCTTTAGATCTTCCCTCTCCGCCTGACGATACTCTCTCTCCATTTCCTGTATGTAATCCGTTAGAGCAGAACTCGACAATCCCATTTCTTCCCCCTTTGCCCTTAGTTCTGCGGTGGTTAGTTTCGGAGTGGCCATTTCAGAGAGGAAAGATAGCAGGTCGAGTACAATATAACTGCAAATTAATATACAGATATATGAACAAGTACGATAAGTCTAGATATTACCACACACAGCACATTCACTCAGTGACAAGGGTAGAATCAGGACCACATACCTATGCAGACGTGTGAAGTGTGAACAGGTAAGATATTTGTCCTAACCCCTATCCACATTCATTCTAGCTGGATTCTCCAATATGATATCTCCGTCTTATAACTAACGTTCTCGTGTCAAAAGACCCCGTTGTCAGAGGATCCCACTGTCCAAAGATCCCGTTTACGAGAGATCCCGCTGTCCAAAGATCACTTTTACGAGAGATCCCGCTGTCCAAAGATCCCGTTTACGAGCTCCCAATAATGTCGTGTCTTCCTTTAAAGTGTGTCCCGGGAGTGAGGGGAGTCAACACCCACATTATAATTTTTTTTTATCAATATTCTGGAGAATCCACCAGCTTCCGTCCAACACACTCCATCAGCCCGTGGACACCTTTTCCTATCACTCTCTCACTGTCGTACTATGCCCCCTCTCATACTTCCCCAACGCAACATATTCAACAACTCTTGCTTCTAAAAATTAATACAGATTAATTTATTAAAAGAAAAGTGTAATGTACGTGAGACGTGTATGCGAAGAAAATGTGCGATGTGTTCTATAATGTGTGTAGGATCGGACTCTCAGATAATAGCATAGTCAGTTCATCCTTGCAAGGACACACCACAGCACGTTAAGTAAGAACAAGTCCATCTCACCCGGTACTGTATCTCCCCTGCCGGACACCGACTGTCATCTGTAGCTACCTGGTAATCCATCTTCCTGATCATCCGAAATAGATACTGTTTGTAAATTACAGCTGATCATGGACCGGTTGCACACTACGCACAAGTTCCTATCGGTCCTAAAAATTGTACGAATCCGTTGTTGTGTGTACTTAGGTATCACTGTTATTGTTAATATACTTGATCCTAACTAGTGTCTATCTAGTTTAACGTATCATGTCTTTTGTACTATTTCACTAGAATATATCACACCATATGACTATTATATTTTAATGTTCTTGTTTAGTTACCAATGTTCTTATGCTGTGTGATGCATCAACAATCATCACCCATCTTAGGTGAACCTTAACACGCAGGAATCGTTATATTGGTTGGCTCTTCTGAGTCATGTTATGGTGAACCCTCCTGATTATGAGTCCAGCGTAAACATAATACCATCTTTCTTCTCGGACGTTATTCCTTTTTAGTAAGAAACATTTGAGTGTCCAACTGGTGTTATGTCTAATTGAAGTTGCACTTCATCAAACCCAGTGTTGAACTTCCTCGTAACTGGTAGGGAACCTGTGAGAGAAACAACACATCTGGTGATAGTACTAGTCACTGATCCTACCGGCTGAGTGTAAGCCTATTGCCTTGCTCAGTTATTTTACAGCTAACTAAACTCTGTCATAGAGCATATTAGCTCCTCACCTACGTCCGAATCAGGCGATGACAAGGAAAGACCCATAAACAGAGTGCACAACTTCAGTGGGCAAACCACTGAAAGATCCCCCCATTGAGCACTTTCCCCATCTTAAATCTCTCCAATTATTACCCCGCTATCCTATTCATCCTAGCAGAGCCAATTATCACTTCACTACTCTAACTAGTTTTCAACTAACAGTGCTAATCATCACACTCTAGTTTTAACAAGACTACTGCCTATATTAATTAGGCCTAAATAGACTATATTGACTACCTTATGCAAACCCGCCTCAGTCCTGGATGGCTGCTACACTTTGCCATAACAACACATGCTAGTTATTTTTAAATTAATCTAACACTGTAGAGCTCTCCCACAAACACGTCCATCCTAATCCACGGTTTTGGTCAACACTAATTGTCCCCAAATCAGGTTTTTGGCAAACGCCTAAAATTGGTCACGTGACGTTATTCTTTATGTCCACACAGGTGTTATTTTGGGCAGATCATCCCTTGTCAGGAATCTATCTTCCCTGGCTCAATCAATGTCAGAGTTGTCATCACTTGTTTTGACTCCCACAACAAGCTAGCGAGTTCCTGTATGCTCCCAACAACGGGTTTCCACAACAAACCGCCAATCTTCTGTCGAGTGGTGACAACCCCAGCTGCCATTTCGCTTGATGTCCGGAACTCTAAATGACAGACGGACTGTTTTCTCCCGAGCTGGCCACTTCCGCTTGAATCCGACCTGTTTATGAACTGTCAAAGTGGTGTATAGATTCATCTCACTCACTTCCCCTACACATCTGCAGCTGTTATTTTTGCCCGACCTAGGATTGTCTGATATCTGATTGTAACCAGGATCTGACGGGTTCTATCTGTATTTTGTACAACTGTTGTGGCCTAGAAAATATGCGCTAAGCAAACTTTTTGTATTATCATTATCTGGTTAACTCATGGCGATCTCGTGACAGCTACATGGTTCCATAAATATGTTTAATTATTATGAGATCTTTCCCATCAATGTTAATATCTTCCAACTTTTTAAATATTTCATCATGTTTTACTTTATCAAATGCCTTAGTATAACCTATGAAGCACAAATATGTCTTTCTGTGTCTCTATTGATCTTTCTAATATTATCCGTAATGTATAATATATATATATATATATATATATATATATATATATATATATATATATATATATATATATATATATATATATATATATATATATATGGATATTAACTCAGAAAAATTAAGAGACCTTATTCGACGCCAAGAAGCGCCTTGCATTACGTATATAGTGCTAGCGCCCGGTGGGTGCTGCTCACAGTATCTCGTCCTTTGGCATTTAATTTCCAGGATGTTTCGTTATGCTCATTTTAAGCAACACAACATCGCCACTGGGTCATAGGACAAGGAAGCAAATCCCTCCTCTAAAGGAATTCGAACACATGAACACCGGACCGGCAATAGAACGTGCGGGTTGGTCAACAAATATGGGGTGGGCACCATATAGGCCGGCTCCCTGGTCTAGAGGTTACACGACTTTTTCCGTAATCTCGTATACTCTCGTAAGTAATGTGACGTTGCGCGTGAATTGGTAGCGGTTCTCTCCGAGTCGGTAACTTACGGGGTATGTGAGCCGGTTGCTCAGAAAGCAATGGCAAACTACTGGGCGTAATCTTGCCAAGAAATCAACAATCAGCTGAAAGATGCTGATGTTGACAGCGATGTCCTGTAAAGGATATGCAAACAAAAAAGCACCATATGCTCAATACACCCCATGACGTAGAAAAGGGTCATGTATCTTTACTTACAGTGTACCCCAAAGCTTGCCTTGTGATCTTAATCAAACCTTTAGACACATGAAAATCAAAGCCAGTGTAATGTAGCTAGCCAATATACAACACAGTAAATTATGTATCGGACAACCCATGTTTCTTTGCTCTAGATTGGCTATTGGGTTTTGCCCCGCTGTCTACGTCGGATTTGATATAAGCAACGATAGGGTGTAGTCGTTGTCGAGTTTAAAGGACAATGACACGTTATTGCGGACGTGGTTCATCACGGCGCGGAGCTTGTGGTCATGATTAGTATATTGTCCGCATAACCGCTGTAGAAAACAATGTCTTTAGATCGTTTTTCCCTCCAACTGTGTCATGCTGAGGTATGCCACAGTAGGCCCCAGTGGACTCCCCATGGCCAATTGTCAATTTAGCTGTAGCACTGTTGTAGAAAATTGTATGTGATGGTAGGATTACATAACTGGAGCAGTCTGTTAAGTCATAATGGCTGTAGACCCCGCTCTAGCTATGTGACCCCTCCAGGAAAACGTTATGGATACACAAAGAAATTGGACACTCCCAGGTACATGTTACCTTCAAATGGGTATCCAACCGGCTTCCTAAAGCAGACCGTGGATGAAAACTTACCCTTCGGTTCTAGTACACTTTGTTATAACCGCAGGTTGAGCACACGACACATACATAGATACACTGACAGATATTGATCGACACCCATATGGGATAACAAAAAGAAGTAACATTTAGTGGACAGAGCAAAAAAAGAGAAGAACTGAGAATATTTCGAATTTCTATGTGTGCTTGCCTTACAATCTGTCTATTATGTTGTGTATTTTGCTCTAACACTATGTTTTATTACGCGGTGACTGAATATGCAAGATTTCCTTATGTTAACATGTCTATAATAATGTTGTTTAAAATACTATGTTTTATTACACCATGATTGAATATGCAATATGCCCGTATCTTTACGTGTGTATGATGATGTATAAAAGCAAGGCAAACAGTAATATGCAAATATCCATGTCGCAGATATGTGTGCCAGATGGAAGCTATGTTGTCGTGTGGCTGCAGAATGTTGCCAGAGCCACATCAAATCTCCCCCAAAGGAAAACGGCTCATGTCCACGTACTTGGGATGGTTTTGGCTGCTGGGAAGACACGAGACCCGGGAGTACAGTGTACATCAACTGTCCAGGATTCCTGGAGTTTTCTATCTCTTCTAGTAAGTACTTAATCAACATCACTAGCGCATCATAATCATCATCGTCGGTTCCGCTCTTATCATCCTCTTCTATGGTAAGGGTAAAAGATCATGATCGGTCATCTCACACAATCGCCAATCTCAACTAGGAAACTAACATTACATTTGTTAGCAAGTCCTTTGTACAACCCACCAGACTTTGCAACTATTTGTCTTCATTATTGTGTGCTTATCAACGGACTTCGCTTTTATTGACTAAATAACGGTATATGGGGAGAAAGCTATGCCTATACAGCTAACATATGAGAAAGATACAAACAGACATAGTATAGCACTGCTCTAAGACCAGACTGTTAGCACTGTCATAATAATAACTAATAATTAACATTAATTAGTTAGGATGCCACAGGAAATTTTAATGAACCTCGATTCCCAGTCCGACACAGCCTAAAATGGGTACGAAGAAATGTTCTGGAAAGTAAAGCACCCGATGTGATATTGACAAATCACACACCGAGTGCCGGTTGGTCTAACTTGTTAGCCTAGCGCCACATAAATATTAACGAACGAACGAACAAGCTTTATTTACAAAGGGGTAATAATTGGGCACGCAGGCCCCTCTGACATTCTGCCCTTCTTCTCTCTTTCCTTTCATACGTTATTTCATTCAATATCACTTATCTATAAGCTAATCTTAGACAACAAAAGAACAATATGCATTAAAACGCATGGAAAATAATCAATAATACATGGAAAAGCTAGATGGAGCCTTTATAGCACTAGGGGAATGTGTGGAGGAAAAAAGGGAATTGCACTCAGTTCTCTTTTCAGTTCTAATGTTAAATGTGTAGTACTGTATGCATCAGGAATATGAAAAACAACCAAACCGATTACAAATAAACTGCAAACACCCATAAATTTTCTTTACCTACACAAAATATCAGGATTAAACTAGAATAAGAGAGCCACCAATGTGGAGCTTGTGGAGATATCTAAATAAATACCAGTGAATATAGAGGTGGATAAAAGACGCTGGCGCCGGATGAGACATACATTGAGAATACTAGAGAATAATATAGCTTCAGAGACCTAAGTCTGGAATCTACAAAACGAAAATAAATATAGAGAAAGACCTAAAAAGAAACACATGGAGAAGAGCTGCATGGGAACGCTAAGGATGGGACGTCGAGTGAGTTGGTTGACAGCCAATGTGCGGAAGAGGAAGCTCACAATATACCAATACTTCTCATGGTGTGAATGTGGGACCTTTAGTTTACATAGGATTGTAAAAAGTAATTTCTCCTACCGATGTACTGTTTAAGAGCGTGTCGATATGAAACTTGAGACGATGTTGCATATTATTCTGAAAATATCTCGTGATATTTCGGATGTACAAAAGTATTGCTAGAGATCGTCACACAGACTTCGAATGCCCACATCAGGAAAAGATGATAGTCTTTGTTAGTCGCATTATGAAACGTCAGAGTCAGAAGATGTTTGTGACAACTGGGAAGAGGAGTATGTTAGCGATGGGCAGTTGGGCAAAATGGACAATGGGGTGAGAGTGTGGCATAGAAGATGACCAGCAGTCGAACTTATCAAAAACACGGAGAACATATGTTTGTGGACGAACGCATTCGCCTGCACCTCGCGGTGCGGCCCATAGCGACTGCTTTGTCACTATCATTTCTTGTTTTCGTGACTATTAGATGTATTGCTAGAATTAGTGGCGCATGTTTTATTGTTATATATCCATCCATCCATCATGTACCATGCCGATAAGCGTGGGCGGTCATGTTCTGACATCTCACTCGATCACCACGCGTAGAATTCACACATATTTGTGTCAATATATTTGATTGAAAAATGAGTAAACAATTTTTACTGTGTTCTCGTTATGTCTGTTTTGTTTCAATAACACTCAAAATTGCGGAGGATCTGCAGAAAGTGCATACTTTTATTATCTGAAATACACCTGCAGTCAACAAGCTAATAGACATATATAAGAATAGACCTTTAATTCTTTTCGACATGAAAAGAGAAAAGGCAGGCATGGTGCCAATAATATAAGAGTTATAAAGATGAAGACAAATAAAGTATCTGTTGCGGATTACGTGCACGGTGCGCGTGAAAAGAAATCAATTGGTAACATGACTACACAAAGTTATTGTCATATGCTTATTTAAGCCTGCTGTCTATTAAGAGGCTAGAACCTTCACAAAATACATCACTTTCTGCCGCTCATAGGTCTTTGGTTTCCGTTAGATAACAAGTGAAACATTTTTCATATATCTTGTCTTTGAAAGATTATATTTGTGTGGAGAAGCCACCATTCTTCTGGGGCTTCTTGTCGTGATATCAACTATAATGTAGACTCACGATCAGCAGGGTACTTAACTTCAACTGTAGAACGAATGGCTTAGAGTAAGTGTCAGCCTATGGCTGGTGAAAAACTGGTGCGACCTACAGTGTAGCCTGCATGTTTTACACCAATAAAAAGAGGGTGGTATATTCTCCCTCCCATCCCCCCTCCCCGCAATCCTCCACCCTTGATTCTAGAAAAGTCTTACCTTATCAGATAAGAACGAAAAACTCGAATAACTTGTTTGACTATGCACTCTTTAAAAATCCGCCGGCAGTCAGAAATCGAAAAGTGTATGTCGAAATAGGTCGCTGCCCAGACTAAATGTTATAAAAACCCTTTTCCACAAATGTATTATTTATATCGTGAATGAACCTAGTTTGCATACATTTGGATCCTCGCCTGTGCAACCGATTTCGTTCACATGTTAAAATTATCATTGTCTAATCTATCAGAGGAGAATGGAACACTTGTCTAGGTATTCGTATGCAAGGAAAGTTATCCTAAACAACAATTAAGAATATTATCAACCTGATGTACTACCATCTATGCAGTAGGCTGAGCGCTATACTACCTGGGAGTAACATGTTGGTTCTATTAATCACGTACCCAGAGATCACTGAGCTGTTCAGCTAGGTTACCTGAACACTGACAGATGATATCTTCGTCAACTCTCTTTTCAACAGAATAGCATAACCACTCAGTGTCATCAAGTTAATCATTTGATCATTTCAAATAATGTTTACATCGCTGCACGACTTCTCTATAAAGGGAAGTAACAAATGCTATTGTAGGTTGCTCCTCACAGACATGACTCTGTTGTCTGAGATTTCTCTCTCCTTTTATTTTGCATATCCTATTTACAGGACATTGCAGTCAACACCAGCATTTTCAGCTGCTGTTGATGTATTCGCAAGTTTTACGTTCAGTAGTTTGCCATTGCTTTCTGAACGACCGGCTCACATAACTTTCGTAAGAAACCAACGCGATACGATCCGCAGCCGGATCTCCCGCAGCTGTGTTTCGTACGTGAGTATACGGGATTACGAACAGCGTCCTTAACGCCTTCTCTAGGGAGACCGACTTATCTCTCCTACCGGGGAAATTACAATACCCTGCGATTTAGTTTTTATTTATTGAGTCTAATTATGCAAGAAGTAAGTAAAGGTAAGTAAAGTTTGCTTGTACACGCTTTGGTTGAATTGGGAATTCGGTGCTGGAACCATATCACGCCGGACGCATTTACTTTCCAAGAGATTTCTTTGTACCCATTTTAGGCACAGTCGGATTAGGAACTAAGGTCAGTTGAAGACGTTGTCATTCGTGAGGTCGAAGCCAAAAAGATATATTACTGCACTAGAATTGTGGCATTTGATAGCAGAGCTAGCGAGCTGTCAAACACAATACAACAAAAATGACAGTGAAAATAGTTGTATATGTTTAGGAGTTCTAAATGGTCATATATTTGGTAAACAAAGTGTCAACATGACATAGCACTAATTCACCCAACTCGCAAAAGATCAGTTTTTAAAAAAATATTTCTCAAAAATCAGTTAGTTGACTCTTAACTATATTAGGCGGTCTCTTCCCTTGACATTTAGCAAACGGTAAACTGACAGCACGGCTAACTGACACATAGTGGCAAACGTAAGAGGCTAAATAGCTTTTCAATAACTGAAGCAGACACCCGCCTATTCATGCTTGTAGTTCATTGAGATGTTTTCCAGACGTATCACGGAAAAAAAACGCGCCACTTGGGAATTTTATTCCATTTCCCGGAGAATTGTCGTTAGTAAACGCAGGAAGGAGACCAGTGAAGTCATTTAACTAGACCCTGATTTGACAGTCCCGAATCACGCACATTGCCGTGTCCACATTCTGTTGACTTTTGTTGCCATGCGAAGAATTTCTCTGCAGACAACCACTCTAGAAATCTGGCACTTGTAAGTCTGTGAAAAATCTAACTTGGCTAGTATGTATCGAATATATGGGCAAGTCAATTAACTATCAAGTATTTACAATTCTGTCTGCGAAAAAAAAAAATTGCGAAAATATGTATTTACAAATACTGGATTGTTTTTCTATAAACGACAGTATATAATTCATGGAGAAACACGAATACGGATTGATATTTCTACTGACTGCCACATGCTCTATTCCATGACAAGCTGAGGAGATCGAAGAATTCTTAGGCTAACACTAAAGTGTAGATCTGATGGTGTTAGTTATCTGTTCAAGAAAGAAAGACACAGAACATTAAAAAGAAGAAGAATAAAAGGACGAGTAGGAAGTAGAGGCGTCATAGGAGGGAAGGGATAGGAAGAAGAAAAAGAAGACGAAGAGGAGAAGGAAGACATATAGTAATATTATTAGAATAAAGAAGATGAACAGTAATGATAAGAAGAAGAATCTTATTATGTGATGATGAATTGATACGCAAATTTCAGTCCCCTACTGCTCTAAACAGTGTGTAAGGACTACGACTGAATTTAAGCGAGCGAACAAAAAAACAAAAAAATGTTAAAATGGTGGACGTTCTCGCACACTGGCTATGTCTATACCTGCTAAATCTTCCGACGCAGCAACCATATCAAAGCATCTCTAATCACTGTTGACTCGAGGAGCCGGCTGTAATGTCACCTCGCTCCTCCACTAAGACGACATCGGTTCACTCTCAATCCCTGTAGAGACTTGTGGCTATCGGCCATCTGGATCTGTACTTCTGTGACGATAGTGGTTCTGTCCTTATTCTTCTTGTGTTAACGGTGCAGTGTTTGCCATCTGATCCGCACTTTCATTGCTCCATACGTCGGCGTGTCCGTGTACGTCCATTCAGGTAAGTGATGTGATGCGGGACTTTCGAAAGCAATCTACCCATTCAGCACGGAGATTACCATTTCAAATAGAAAGATGACGAGGAGGAGGAAGAAGAAGAATAGAAGCAAGAAGTAGGGGAACAAGAAACAAACAAGGAAGTAAAGGAGTAGATGGAAGAAGAGTATGAGGAAGTGGAGGAAGAGGAATAGAAAGAAATCAAAGAGCAGGAAAAGGAGAGGGAAGGAAAAGAGGAAAGGTTGAAAGGGATGAAGAAGAGGAGGAGAAAGCAGACGATTGTGAAGAAGAGGCAGAAGAATAAGAAGAAAAACAATCATGAACGATTCGAACAAACAAAGTCAAATTGATCAAAGGTGGACTTATGAAAGAGATGATAATACAGTATACGCTAAAATATGAGAACAAGTATGTTCTGTCTACTTGTTACAGAAATGTGGCAACATATTTACGAGTACATCTATTTGGAAGCAAAATACCGTAACAATAAAATACGTTTATGCATTTCGAAAGTTAAACATGAATAACTGTGTGACATGTTAATGAGACGCAGACAACTTACACATAGTGGACAACTTCAGAGGTTAAATAGCATTTCAATAACTGAAGCGGCCACTTGCCTATTCGTGTCTGGGGGGCATTCAGATGTTTCCCAGACGTATCACACAAAAACGCGCCACTTGGGAGATTTATTCCATTTTCTTAAAAACTGTCGTTAGTATGTCCTAGAATCCGACAAGTGAGGTTATTTAACTATACCCTGATTTGATAGTCTTGAATCACGCACATTGCCGTTTTTACATTTTGTTTGTTTGTTTTGCCATGAGAAGAATTTCTCCTCAAACATGCGCTGTAGAAATCTGGCACTGGCATGTCCGTGTACAACATGCAGGCTGCAGATATCTGAGCGGGTCATCATCATGTGATTACAATTCTGTCAGCGAAAGATTTGTGTTCAAGAATTGTAGCCAACAGACACCCCAAAATATAAACGACAGATAGTAATACATGGTACGACAGGAACAAGTATTAATATTTCGACTGACTGTCATTTGTTTTGGTTTATAGCAAATTGAGGGGATCTAATAAATATTAGGCTAGCATTAAAGTGTACATTTGACTTTTGGTTATACGTCAGAGGACGATCCCGGAACAAAGTAGATTAAGAAGAAGTTGACCAATTAAAAGAAGAAGAAGAAGAAGAAGAAGAAGAAGAAGAAGAAGAAGAAGAAGAAGAAGAAGAAGAAGAAGAAGAAGAAGAAGAAGAAGAAGAAGAAGAAGAAGAAAAAGAAGAACGAACGAACGAACGAACGAACGAACGAACGAACGAACGAACGAACGAACGAACGAACGAAAGACTTTATTTTCAAAGGGTAAGAAATTGGACACACAGGCCCATCTTACATTTGACCCTTCCAATCACTCATCGTTTGTTCATCAATAATGCAAGATACACTGACATGGGGGGGGGGGGGGAAACATTGTCAAATGAATGACGTAAACATAAACAATGCTTATTTCCATGTTATGAGGGACATCTCCCACCCATCCACAAACCCCCACCCACACACACACATCCCTCACACACACATATATATCCCCCACCCACACACATATCCCCACCCATACAACATCACCCACACTTAACAACACCCCCACACACCCACCCACACATCCTCACCCACCCACACCCCACCCACTCAAATACATACCCCCACTCACAGATCCCCACTAATACACACACCCCCCACCCACATGTTCCTGATACACACACATACATATCCCCACCCTTCCGCACATTCCCACCCACCCTTACATACCCCCTAAACACACATTCCTCATACACACATCTCCACACCCAGAACACATCCCTACCCATACATCCCCCACCCACACACGCATCCCCCACCCACACATCCTCCACCCACACACATCTCCCAACCACGCACTCATCCCTCACCCATACCCACATGCCCCAATGCATACACCCACACACCCATCCTCCAACCCACACGCATCCCCCACACCCCCACACACCAACAACACACACCCCACCCCACACACCCCCACACACACATTCCCCATATACACATCCCCACAGTCGCATCTCCCCACCCCCATGCATACTCACACCGCACACACATCCCCCACACACACATCCCTACACGCACATCCCCCATACACACACCCAAACACACACAAACAAGAAGAAGAAGAAGAAGAAGAAGAAGAAGAAGAAGAAGAAGAAGAAGAAGAAGAAGAAGAAGAAGAAGAAGAAGAAGAAGAAGGGGAGGAAGAGGAGGAGGAGATAAACGATTTGAACATAGGTTTTTAAATGCATCGATTATCGATCCAAGAAGTTATTGTACACTACGCGAACTAACTTATACGGAGAATAATGTATGTAAACTAAACCAACTTGTGTACAAGTAGATGGCTATACAGTTCGATCTATGTGGAAACAACACAGACAACCTGACTGTAAAAATAGCAGGAAGTTTTGAGTAGGCCATGAATAATTGAGTGCCATGTTAATACGACGCGGCTGTTCACAAACACTGGCCACAAACAAGTGGTGTGATGAAGAGAATGTAGGCAAACGTAAGCTTATGTACCGCGTAATGCTACTCATTAAATATTTAAGGAACACGAATAAGATGTATACATCTTATTTGGGGCAAGCAACATGAAAAATAAGATACATAAATATAGTTGTCACAGGCAATCTGAGAAATAGACGACACCGAAAAACACCTTTTCCAAGACACAAAGAAGCCATTTTTTTTTTGCGTTGGAAGAGGGGAGTGTAACAGATCTTGTGAGTGGGAAACAAAAAGTAGCTTTTAACCAAACAAAAATAGATGGCGGACAATGAGAAGTTCGGTTGTGCCACAGTTATGACTGAAACATTGTTATTATGGTAGCAGATATGTTGTATTATATGGCATTGACAACATTTCAAGGATACATGACAACATGGCAGATACGGACAGTTGCTTAAGACAATTGATGAACACATTACACGTAATCAGGTAATGATCTCGGAAAGTTGAGTTGAGTTGAGTTAAGAACCGACATCACTGCACTCAGGTCATTCCCATTCGTGCTCCGTCCCCTAGTTCAACAGCCAGCGAAGAGTCATACTACTAATCGTTCCCACCGCTGTCTGATTAAAAGTTCTCCTGGTCTTCCCTCTCAGTTTTCAGATTCTTCCAGAACCCCTGCCGATCCCCCACAATCTCATTCTTGTCACATATGGGTTCTCAATCTGTTCCTCCGCCTTCTCCACCTGGTCCCACAAGCGCACGACCACCTCCCCCTTGTCCATAGTCAAAATACTTCCAAGAGGTGCATTCTCTGCTAGCCTTTCAGTCTGTTCATTCCCCCGTACACCCGCATGGCCAGGGCAAAATATCCGTACAATTCTCACAATCTGTGACCTCTGAAGCGACGAGAGCCATTCCACACGAAACATTCCTTTCTCCACCTTACTAAGCATACTCTTTAAATCCGTAATGAATACAACGTGTGTTGCAGTAGTTGATCTCGGAAAACGGAATAGCAAACAAAATGACAGCAATAACTGTAAGATCTACGACGTGTTGTTTGTACATGCTCTATTTCATTTGCTTTGTGTCCCCAAATGGGACATAAGCCATATACTAGGCCATGTCAAGCGCTCCTACCTTTCCCTGTCTCCTGAATCTCCGGACATTTCATCGTTTTATTGTTCACCTCAGCCTTTAATTCTCTTCTCCGTGTGTTTTAGGTATCCCAGTATTCCCTTCACTCTGTGGGATCTAAACTATAGAGTTTCCAGTTATTCAATCCTGCGATTTTCTCAATGTGTATCCTATTCAACGTTAAGGTTGTCTCCCCCCCCCCCCCCCCCCCCCAACTCCTGATTCGCTGGAGTTTATTAACTTCTTTCAAAGTGCTGCACATTGCTGATTTCGTCACACCATGTTAGTTCTGTTATTATGCGCAGGCGCCAATTAATCCATGTTTGTAGTGAATTAGTAATTCTTTTAGTTGATCTTCAACGAACGTTTCTGGTCCATATAGTAGTAGTGATTTATCTATCGATTTAAATGTTCTAAGTATAGTGCTAAATTAGTTTCTTTTGTTTCCACAAACGTCACAGTGACATTATTTTAATCTCTCTCTCTCTCTCTCTCTCTCTCTCTCTCTCTCTCTCTCTCTCTCTCTCTCTCTCTCTCTCTCTCTCTCTCTCTCTCTCTCACACTCTCTCTCCTCCCACCGTTGTGTATTTATTGAAGCTTATGACTCCGCCTCTTGAAGTGATATGTCACCAAAAATATGGACCTGTTATTTACTTGATTATATCCCATAATCTGTATATTTTCCTGATGCATGTTAAAACTTAATTGTGTGACTTCCCATCCAATGTTGTTTGTTTACCTTCCATCTGATTCCGTGTGGGAGACAGGAGGGCAATGCCATCAGCAATGTCCAGTTCATGGAGCTGCTCTGTCTGAGAAGTCCGTTGGATTCTATTTCTGGCAGTGCTTGCTGTTGTCTTGACAATACGGTATATGGTCAGTAAGAATAGCGGACGGAAGAGTGAGAAGTACAGAACCGTAATGTATGGCGGGAAAAACAATATCGAGTAATCGGTTCTTGTATTAAAGCAATCTTGAAATAATCTTAATTCTTACCCCCCCCCCCCCCCCCGAAACCATAAAGTCTCCCCCCACCCCTTTGGGGTGGGGGGGGGGGGGGGGGTTCCCCACCGGTTGAGAACCACTGCTCTAGCCACTACACCACCGCGGCTATCTATGCACACGTTAACATCGCTAATGTTAATTTCTCTATAATGTAACATTGGAGACAACAACAGTAGTATATAGGTACAAAAGCACCTCCTTTTTTGTGGAGGTGGAGGTGGAGTTTTATAGATACCTCCACAAAGGGCGATAACTCTTCAGGTATTTTAAGTAGGCGTGGCGTGGTCTAGTGACTCATCAGAGGTGACGTGGTCTAGTGACTCATCAGAGGTGGCGTGCGTGGTCAAGTAATTGTAGGTACGACATAAAAAATACGACATAAAACATCAATAAAGAAAACAAACAACTCAAGTAAGGTAAATAATAATTTTATTAAATCATATATAGACAAACAATACATATTAAATAAGTAATGGCATAGTCGAGATATTATCACTGTCAACCTTTCTTTTTATATAGAGATATGACAGTGAATTACGATGTTGTGTGTATGTATATACAGAAGAGTCTTGTGTTTTGAAGCCTATATTGGTTCCCCCACTCGGTGTTTGGGTGGTGAGAACATTCAAAAATGTGTCCTTGTTTAAATGAGTGTTGTGGTTTTTGGTCAAACCTTTGGTATTGATTTTATCATAATCACCGACACAAATATACGTCTTACTACACAATGAGACCATCCCCTTCCCTTCGTACTCTAGTTTGAAAAGCCCGGGGGTTCTCTTTTCATAGGCTTTGATAGTCTGGCAATCCTTACAGGTATCAGTACTAGGGGTAATTCTATGAACAGGGCAGGTTTCAGACGGGAACCACTGATTATAGACTCTGTCATATTCTTGTCGTAGGTGTGGTCTAGTGACTCATCAGAGGTGACGTGCGTGGTCAAGTAATTGTAGGTACGACATAAAAAAATACGACATAAAACATCAATAAAGAAAACAAACGCCTCAAGTAAGTTATATAATAATTTTTATTAAAACATATATAGAAAAGAAGAAAAAAAAAAGAAGAAAATAAACAAACATAGTAAGTGCCCGCTTATAGTTAAGGGTGTGCGATGACGTGGTCAAGTGGTGGTCAAGAAGTAGTCAAGTGGTGGTCAAGCGGTCAAGAGGTGGTCAAGTAACCACTTAAATTAAAGGGGGAAGTACGTGTAGTGATGTGGTGGTGGTTAAAGTGTGCGATGACGTGGTTAAGTAACGGTCAAGTGGTGGTCAAGTGACGAAATTATAGTGGAAAGTAGTTGTAATGATATGGTGATGATTAAACGGTGGTAAATTAGTGGTCAAGCAGTGGTCAAGTGAGGAAAATTTTAGTGGAAAGTAGTTGTAATGATATGGTGATGATTAAAGGGTGGTAAATTAGTGGTCAAGCAGTGGTCAAGCAGTGGTCAAGTGAGGAAAATTTCAGTGGAAAGTAGTTGTAATGATATGGTGATGATTAAAGGGTGGTAAATTAGTGGTCAAGAGGTGGTCAAGCAGTGGTCAAGTAGTGGTCAAGTCGTCGACTGAACACTTAAATTGTCGGGGAAAGTACGTGTAGTGAAACGGTGATGGTAAAATAAGTAATGACATGGTCAAATAGTGGTCAAGTAGTGGTCAAGTAGTGGTCAAGTTGTGGTCAACTGGTCGAGTAACCGCTTAAATTGTACAGGGGAGTAGGTGTAGTTACATGGCGGTGGATAAAGTGAGCGATGAGGTGGTCAGGTGGTGGTCAAGCGGTGGTCAAGTAGCGGTCAAGTGGTCAAGTGACCCCTTAAATTGTAGAGGAGAGTAGGTATAGTGAAACGGTAGTGGTTAAAGTGCTCGATGATGTGGTCAATTGGTGGTCAAGCAGTGGTCAAGTGGTCGAGTGATCACATAAATTGCAGAGGAGAGTAGGTATAGTGAAACGGTAGTGGTTAAAGTGCTCGATGACGTGGTCAAGTGGTGGTCAAGCAGTGGTCAAGTGGTCAAGAGTTGGTCAAGTGACCACTTAAAATATAGAGGTGAATAGGTGTAATGAAATGGTAGTGACACGGTGATGATCAAGAGGTGGTCAAGTAGTGGTCAAGTGGTGGTCAAGTGGTGGTCAAGTGGTCAAATAACCCTAAAATTGTAGAGGAGAGTTGTCTTGTGATGCAGTGATGATCAAGAGGTGGTCAAGTAGTGGTCAAGTGGTGGTCAAGCGGTGGTCAAGTGGTCGAGTGACCACATAAATTGCAGAGGAGAGTAGGTGTAGTGACATGGTGATGATCAAGAGGTGGTCAAGTTGTTAGGTCTAGAGGTTGAGGTGTCTCAGTCATGAAGTATCAAACTGTTTGCTGTGGGAAGGATGGCGCTGATCAGGGCGGGTAGGTTCTAATACGTTTATCGCCATTGTCTACAATGGGCGTGGTTGTATAGTAATAATAGTAGAGTTGTTTCGTAGTAATATTAGTCATCATCATCAAGGGCCATGTTAGGTGGTATTTGTAATGGTGGTAGTAGTAGTAGTAGCAATACCAACAATAGTACTAATTATTATCATCAGCACGTGTCTTATCAACGGACGTACTACCCACACATTGCGATCTCCAACACCATGGATACAAATAGTAATAATATTGGTAGTAGTAGTAGTAGTAGTAGTAGTAGTAGTAGTAGTAGTAGTAGTAGTAGTAGTAGTAGTAGTAGTAGTAGTAGTAGTAGTAGTAGTAGTAGTAGTAGTAGTAGTAGTAGTAGCGGTGGTGGTGATGGTGGTTTTGGTGGTGGTGGTGGTGGTGGTGGTGGTGGTAATAGTAGGAGTAGTAGAATAGCGATGGTGCTTGTTGTTTCACTAAGTATTTGTATATCGTATGTAGTATAAAGCTAGTTTGTGTTGTATGCCATGTAAGGTGTTACTGAAATATCTGCATTTTGTAGTTCTAAGAGGTGATGACGTCATAACCCACCACTCTATCATCATATTGATAGTGTCTCCAGTGCCGCGAAAAAGGCTCATTGTGAGATATCGATCATTTCTCAAAGCGACAGCATCCGGGGTGCATGCCCATTACGAGCAAACAACGATAAGGTAACGACAAGGCAAAATGGTGTCGAGTATAGCGTAAAGTACACTACTTATGAAGTCATCGGTTGTCCGTTCCATCACGGTCGACAAATAGGCGCTCACTAACTTCACAATATGCTCACTCAAATAAACATATAGGATAATAAGGCACCGACCCAAACAAGGAAAACGGACAAAAACGAGGGGGGGGGGGGAAATGACATAAGCGTCAAAATATAACACATACAAAGACAGATACAACAGTGACTAAAAAAATAATAAAATGACACGACAAAATAGCACACACACACACACACACACACACACACACATACACGCGCGCACACACACACACACACACACACAATGAAAACTGAAACAACCAATGAAAAATCGCTGACACGAACACTAGAAGCTGACACAAACACTAGACAAGGTACCTAAAGAAAAGCTAAACTTTGTTAATCAAAATGCGAAAGTAGGAAAATGTGATACCCAAATGTAAAACAAATAACAAGAGAGGAATAGCTCGTCCCAACTTATAAAAAGTAAGAAAATATGTCAACCAAATGGGAAAAAGTTAGGCCAAATACAAAAATATCTAACTCAAACTAATGAAAAGTAGGGAAACTTTGTTAACCAAAGGAGGGGAAAAACCTAGGTCAAGTAGGAAAAATCTGTTACCCAAAAGTGAAAAATGTCGGCCAATACAGAAATAGTTCGTCCACACGTATGCAAACTAGGAAAATCTGTTAGTCGAACAGGATAAAATATTACCCAAGTAGGGAAATTTGAGAGCCAAATGTGAAAAAATATACTCCAAAGAGAGGAATATCTCGTTCCAACTTATAAAAAGAAGGAAAATTCTCAACCAAACATATAAAAAATAGGAAAATTGATAACCAAACGGGACATATATTGACCAACTAGGGAAATGTGTTACTCAAAGAGGAAAAATAATGACCAAATAACGAAATACATCGCTCAAACTTATGAAAACTAGGAAACTTTGTTAACCAAAGGGAAAAAAACCTTGTTCAAGTAGGAAAATCTGTTAGCCAAATGTGAAAAATGTCGGACAAATGCAGAAATAGTTCGGTCACACATATGCAAACTAGTTGTTAGCCAGATAGGAAAAGTATTGGCCAAGTAGGAGAACTATGTGCCAAATGGGAAAAAGTTAGGCCAAATACAGAAATATCTCAACCAAACATATAAAAAAAATAGGAAAATTGATAACCAAACGGGACATATGTTGACCAACTAGGGAAATGTGTTACTCAAAGAGGAAAACTAATGACCAAGTAACGAAATACATCGCTCAAACTTATGAAAACTAGGAAACTTTGTTAGCCAAATGGAAGAAACCGTGGTCAAGTAGGAAAATCTGTTAGCCAAATGTGAAAAATGTCGGCCAAATACAGAAATAGTTCGGCCACATGTATGCAAACAATGAAAGGTTGTTAGCCAGATAGGAAAAGTATTAACCAAGTAAGAAAATGTGATAGCCAAAGGTGAAAAAATATCACCCAAAGAGAGAAATATCTCATCCAAACTTATAAAAAGAAGGAAAATTCTCAACCAAATGCGAAAAAGTTAGACCAAATATAGTAACATCTCAACCAAACTTATGAAAACTAGGAAACTTTGTTAGCCAACGAGAATAAAAACCTAGGTCAAGTAGGAAAATCTGTTAGCCAAATGTAAAAAATGTCGGCCAAATACAGAAATACCTCGTCCGCACTTATTAAAATTAGGGAAAATTTGTTAGCCCAATAGTAAAAATATTGCCCAAATAGGAAAATTTGATAGCCAAATGTAAAAAAAAAAAATATCACCCAAAGAGAGGAATATCTCGGCCAGACTTTTAAAAAGTAGGAGAACTATTTGCCAAATGGGAAAAACTTAGGCCAAATACAGAAATATCTCAACCAAACATATAAAAAATACGAAAATTGATAACTAAACGGGGAAATATATTGACCAACTAGGGACATGTGTAGGCAGAGCCACAATTGTTATCCTTTATATTTTTGTTTATATGACTTCATGAGTAATATCGCTTGTGTGAGCATATATTTTCATAAATCCCAGACTAAGGGGGATAACTAATTCGATCTTTTCCTGGTTAAGCTGCCCTTACTTTTTCCAGAGGGGTTCAATAATTCAAGTCTGCGATAGCTTCCATTCAACGGAAGTTCATTTTCTCAACTTTAGCGCATGGGTAAGAATAGCTGTCCACAGGCAGTGTTAGTAATTGACCACTCAGGTTGAAATTCTAGCCAATAGACTTCTGTATTTTCACTAAAACTAGGCCTTAGCAAAATATGAACTGTCGAAGACATGAACTTACACAACAAAATTTATGATGAGGGTGTGAACTTACACAAATCTTATGCTGAAGAAATGAATTTACAAGATATGAACTGCCAAAGACATGAACTTACCTACACACACAAATATTTTTTGATGACAATATGGGGGACTCTTCTGTATGACTTGCGGGATACATTTGTCTTTTATGAGGGCTACTTATCTATGTGGTGAGGAGGCCGTGAAATCACAAGTGGACACCTTTGTGCGCGCAGTTGGGACAGTTTGTAAGAGTAAGTGGTAATTTGGGCGAGATTGTCGACAAGTTGTAATAACAAATGGAAATTTTGTGAGCCCATGTGGGGAAGTTGTTAGAGTCAGTGGGTAAGTTGATAGGGCGAGTCGATAATATGAGAGAGTCGGTGGACACGTTGTTGGGGAAAAGGGACAGTTGTTATGGTAAGTGTGTGAATTGATAGGATAGGTCGACCGATTGTAATAGCAAGTGGACAAATTGTTTGAGCCACCAAGCAAGTTTGTAAGAACAAGTGGCCAAGTTGTGTTAACAAATGTTGGTATGTTTTTATAGGTTTGACCACGCTATTTCATTACTTGACCAATATTTTTCCTATTTGGGTAACAAGATGTTCCTACTTTTCATGAGTTTGGTTGAGAAATTTCTGTATTTGGCCTAACTTTTTCTCATTTGGTTGACATATTTTCCTACTTTTTATAAGTTTGGCTGAGATATTTCGTTACGTGTATCATATTTTCCCCTTTTAGTTAACACATTTTCCTACGTTTCATAAGTTTGGTTGCCATATTTATAAATTGGGTTGAGTTATTTCTGTATTTGGTCGACATTTTCCCCTCGTTTTTTTATAAATGTGGTTAAGATGTTTCTGTATTTGGTATAACTTTACCCCATTTGGTTGACAAATTTTCCAACTTTTTATAAGTCTGGACGAGATATTTCTCTCTTTGGGTGATATTTTTTCACATTTGGCTTTCAAATTTTCCTACTTGGCCAATACTTTTCCTATCTGGCTAACAACTTTTCCTAGTTTGCATATGTGTGACCGAACTATTTCTGCATTTGTCCGACATTTTTCACATTTGGCTAACAGATTTTCCTACTTGACCAAGGTTTCTTCCATTTGGCAAATAGTTCTCCTACTTTTTAAAAGTCTGGCCGAGATATTCCTCTCGTTGGGTGATATTTTTTTTTTTTTACATTTGGCTATCAAATTTTCCTATTTGGGCAATATTTTTACTATTGGGCTAACAAATTTTTCCTAATTTTAATAAGTGCGGACGAGGTATTTCTGTATTTGGCCGACATTTTTTACATTTGGCTAACAGATTTTCCTACTTGACCTAGGTTTTTATTCTCGTTGGCTAACAAAGTTTCCTAGTTTTCATAAGTTTGGTTGAGATGTTACTATATTTGGTCTAACTTTTTCTCATTTGGTTGAGAATTTTCCTTCTTTTTATAAGTTTGGATGAGATATTTCTCTCTTTGGGTGATATTTTTTCACCTTTGGCTATCACATTTTCTTACTTGGTTAATACTTTTCCTATCTGGCTAACAACCTTTCCTTGTTTGCATACATGTGGCCGAACTATTTCTGTATTTGGCCGACATTTTTCACATTTGGCTAACAGATTTTCCTACTTGACCAAGGTTTCTTCCATTTGGCTAACAAAGTTTCCTAGTTTTCATAAGTTTGAGCGATGTATTTCGTTACTTGGTCATTATTTTTCCTCTTTGAGTAACACATTTCCCTAGTTGGTCAACATATGTCCCGTTTGGTTATCAATTTTCCTATTTTTTTATATGTTTGGTTGAGATATTTCTTTATTTGGCCTAACTTTTTCCCATTTGGCACATAGTTCTCCTACTTGGCCAATACTTTTCCTATCTGGCTAACAACTAGTTTGCATATGTGTGACCGAACTATTTCTGCATTTGTCCGACATTTTTCACATTTGGCTAACAGATTTTCCTACTTGAACAAGGTTTTTTTCCCTTTGGTTAACAAAGTTTCCTAGTTTTCATAAGTTTGAGCGATGTATTTCGTTATTTGGTCATTATTTTTCCTCTTTGAGTAACACATTTCCCTAGTTGGTCAATATATGTCCCGTTTGGTTATCAATTTTCCTATTTTTTATATGTTTGGTTGAGAATTTTCCTTCTTTTTATAAGTTGGAACGAGATATTCCTCTCTTTGGATTATATTTTTTCACATTTGGCTCTCAAATTTCCCTACTTGGGTAATATTTTATCCTGTTCGACTAACAGATTTTCCTAGTTTGCATACGTGTGGACGAACTATTTCTGTATTGGCCGACATTTTTCACTTTTGGGTAACAGATTTTCCTACTTGACCTAGGTTTTTCCCCTCCTTTGGTTAACAAAGTTTCCCTACTTTTCATTAGTTTGAGTTAGATATTTTTGTATTTGGCCTAACTTTTTCCCATTTGGTTGACATATTTTCCTACTTCTTATAAGTTGGGACGAGCTATTCCTCTCTTGTTATTTGTTTTACATTTGGGTATCACATTTTCCTACTTTCGCATTTTGATTAACAAAGTTTAGCTTTTCTTTAGTACCTTGTCTAGTGTTTGTGTCAGCTTCTAGTGTTCGTGTCCGCGATTTTTCATTGGTTGGTTCAGTTTTCATTGTGTGTGTGTGTGTGTGTGTGTGTGTGTGTGTGTGTGTGTTTGTGTGTGTGTGTGCGTGTATGTGTGTGTGTGTGTGTGTGTGCTATTTTGTCGTGTCATTTTATTATTTTTTTAGTCACTGTTGTATCTGTCTTTGTATGTGTTATATTTTGACGCTTATGTCATTTCCCCCCCCCCCCTTGTTTTTGTCCGTTTTCCTTGTTTGGGTCGGTGCCTTATTATCCTATATGTTTATTTGAGTGAGCATATTGTGAAGTTAGTGAGCGCCTATTTGTCGACCGTGATGGAACGGACAACCGATGACTTCATAAGTAGTGTACTTTACGCTATACTCGACACCATTTTGCCTTGTCGTTACCTTATCGTTGTTTGCTCGTAATGGGCATGCACCCCGGATGCTGTCGCTTTGAGAAATGATCGATATCTCACAATGAGCCTTTTTCGCGGCACTGGAGACACTATCAATATGATGATAGAGTGGTGGGTTATGACGTCATCACCTCTTAGAACTACAAAATGCAGATATTTCAGTAACACCTTACATGGCATACAACACAAACTAGCTTATACTACATACGATATACAAATACTTAGTGAAACAACAAGCACCCTCGCTATTCTACTACTCCTACTATTACCACCACCACCACCACCACCACCACCACCACCACCACCATCACCACCACCGCTACTACTACTACTACTACTACTACTACTACTACTACTACTACTACTACTACTACTACTACTACTACTACTACTACTACTACTACTACTACTACTACTACTACTACTACCAATATTATTACTATTTGTATCCATGGTGTTGGAGATCGCAATGTGTGGGTAGTACGTCCGTTGGTAAGACACGTGCTGATGATAATAATTAGTACTATTGTTGGTATTGCTACTACTACTACTACCACCATTACAAATACCACCTAACATGGCCCTTGATGATGATGACTAATATTACTACGAAACAACTCTACTATTATTACTATACAACCACGCCCATTGTAGACAATGGCGATAAACGTATTAGAACCTACTCGCCCTGATCAGCGCCATCCTTCCCACAGCAGACAGTTTGATACTTCATGACTGAGACACCCCAACCTCTAGACCTAACAACTTGACCACCTCTTGATCATCACCATGTCACTACACCTACTCTCCTCTGCAATTTATGTGGTCACTCGACCACTTGACCACCGCTTGACCACCACTTGACCACTACTTGACCACCTCTTGATCATCACTGCATCACAAGACAACTCTCCTCTACAATTTTAGGGTTATTTGACCACTTGACCACCACTTGACCACTACTTGACCACCTCTTGATCATCACCGTGTCACTACCATTTCATTACACCTATTCACCTCTATATTTTAAGTGGTCACTTGACCAACTCTTGACCACTTGACCACTGCTTGACCACCACTTGACCACGTCATCGAGCACTTTAACCACTACCGTTTCACTATACCTACTCTCCTCTGCAATTTATGTGGTCACTCGACCACTTGACCACTTGACCACTGCTTGACCACCAATTGACCACGTCATCGAGCACTTTAACCACTACCGTTTCACTATACCTACTCTCCTCTACAATTTAAGGGGTCACTTGACCACTTGACCGCTACTTGACCACCGCTTGACCACCACCTGACCACCTCATTGCTCACTTTATCCACCGCCATGTAACTACACCTACTCCCCTGTACAATTTAAGCGGTTACTCGACCAGTTGACCACCACTTGACCACTACTTGACCACTACTTGACCACTATTTGACCATGTCATTACTTATTTTACCATCACCGTTTCACTACACGTACTTTCCCCGACAATTTAAGTGTTCAGTCGACGACCTGACCACTACTTGACCACTTCTTGACCACCTCTTGACCACTAATTTACCACCCTTTAATCATCACCATATCATTACAACTACTTTCCACTAAAATTTTCCTCACTTGACCACTGCTTGACCACTAATTTACCACCCTTTAATCATCACCATATCATTACAACTACTTTCCACTAAAATGTTCCTCACTTGACCACCACTTGAACACTGCTTGAACACTGCTTGACCACTAATTTACCACCCTTTAATCATCACCATATCATTACAACTACTTTCCACTATAATTTCGTCACTTGACCACCACTTGACCGTTACTTAACCACGTCATCGCACACTTTAACCACCACCACATCACTACACGTACTTCCCCCTTTAATTTAAGTGGTTACTTGACCACCTCTTGACCGCTTGACCACCACTTGACCACCTCTTGACCACCACTTGACCACGTCATCGCACACCCTTAACTATAAGCGGGCACTTACTATGTTGTTTTTTTCTTCTTCTTTTTTCCCCCCTTCTTTTCTATATATGTTTTAATAAAAATTATTATATAACTTACTTGAGGCGTTTGTTTTCTTTATTGATGTTTTATGTCGTATTTTTTTTTATGTCGTACCTACAATTACTTGACCACGCACGTCACCTCTGATGAGTCACTAGACCACACCTACGACAAGAATATGACAGAGTCTATAATCAGTGGTTCCCGTCTGAAACCTGCCCTGTTCATAGAATTACCCCTAGTACTGATACCTGTAAGGATTGCCAGACTATCAAAGCCTATGAAAAGAGAACCCCCGGGCTTTTCAAACTAGAGTACGAAGGGAAGGGGGTGGTCTCATTGTGTAGTAAGACGTATATTTGTGTCGGTGATTATGATAAAATCAGTACCAAAGGTTTGACCAAAAACCACAACACTCATTTAAACAAGGACACATTTTTGAATGTTCTCACCACCCAAAAACCGAGTGGGGGAACCAATTTAGGCTTCAAAACACAAGACTCTTCTGTATATACATACACACAACATCGTAATTCACTGTCATATCTCTATATAAAAAGAAAGGTTGACAGTGATAATATCTCGACTATGCCATTACTTATTTAATATGTATTGTTTGTCTATATATGATTTAATAAAATTATTATATACCTTACTTGAGTCGTTTGTTTTCTTTATTGATGTTTTATGTCGTATTTTTTATGTCGTACCTACAATTACTTGACCACGCACGCCACCTCTGATGAGTCACTAGACCACGTCACCTCTGATGAGTCACTAGACCACGCCACGCCTACTTAAAATACCTGAAGAGTTATCGCCCTTTGTGGAGGTATCTATAAAACTCCACCTCCACCTCCAGAAAAAAGGAGGTGCTTTTGTACCTATATACTACTAACAACTCCTTGTTCATCTCTGCCATCTGGCGCTTTACGTAAAGTTAGCTACGCTTATAATATCATGTGTTGGCGATCTCTCTCTATTTCTTGCTCTCTCTCCATCTGCCCCTCTCTTTCTTCCTCTCTCTCTCTCTCTCTCTCTCTCTCTCTCTCTCTCTCTCTGATCTGTCTTTCTTTCTCTCTCTTCTTTTGTTTCTTTTGCCTAGCAAAGGTCACCCCATGATAGGTGATGCTGAATAGTTGTGAAGTATTAAGTCTTTGAATATTCTAATCTCTTGATGTCAGGTTTTAGTCAGATATGACTGAGCTACCGCATGCCAGTAGACAGTACTACCTGCTTCTGTTAGCGCCGTATATTGGGCGGCGCTTACCAAACCCCACACCCCACATTGTGCCAACGGTTTCGGGCGGAAGAGCGCAATTGGGGGGGGGGGGGTACAAGCCTTATCCTGGTATGAGGAAATGCAACCTGAAGACTGAATGTCATTGCAGGGCAGGGCAGGCCCTAAGCCGTGGTTGGTAACTGGTCTAGGATCGAAGCTCCGACAGGAGGACAGTTAGAGCATTGCTGTGCTGATCCGGCAGCTTCTGCAGCTTGTCTTGTTCCAGGCGTATTGGTGTCACCTTTCCTCTGGAGTAAACTAGACAGGCCGAGAGAGGGACAATGCTGCATGGGCAACACATGGTCTCTAAATTCTGCCCAGGCTTTGTGTTATGGAGAGACAACCCCATTTTACAAACTATCGTCTGTCAAGACGGCAAGGTGCCAGTCAGTCAGTCAGTAGTAGTAGTATTAGCAGTAGTAGTAGTAGTAGTAGTAGTAGTAGTAGTAGTAGTAGTAGTAGTAGTAGTAGTAGTAGTAGTAGTAGTAGTAGTAGTAGTAGTAGTAGTAGTAGTAGTAGTATTAGTAGTAGTGCCAGTCGATTCTAATCTCATCTTTCAACTGCTGGGGATTAAACCAGGATCACTCTCTCTATACATAAGTGCTAACTAGTAAAACCACAAATAAAATGATAATTGGAGCATGTTAAGACTGAAGCCTTTTGATAGCTTTAAGCTACTAACATTTATCAAATCTGATTCGAGATTTTAAGGTCGCGTGAGACCTATACAGTGAGAAAGACCAAGTATCAGTATGGACAGAGCATGGCCATTTAACTAGCACTAAGGCTAATTCAACCTACATCCTTTGAAATTGGCGTAAACAGACGAATTGGTAATATTTCCATTGTAATAAAACCTAAAAATGTAAAGAGATCTCAAAGAAGATGCAACTTAAAAAAACAAAAAACCATGGAAGACATTAAATAAAGAGACACGCCAATGATTGTGTCCACATTAACTTGCATTATCTGTGATGACACAGACGAGAAAAACGTTGTTTTCGACAATGCTGTGGAATGGGTAGGGGTATATGGGTGAGAGTTCTCAACTAGAATCAGAAATCAGCTTCCTGCTGAGCAGAGAACTCTATCGGACTGCAGTTGCAAGTATCTGATTGACGTGGCTGCGATGACTTCTGTTTCGGAGGACTAGCTTATATTTATCACCAGGGCAGTCATAGTGTTTGACTGTCAGCTATTCTACATTCACAGATGAGGAGTCAATGGGTACCTGACAATAACTCTTACAGGGACTTATTGTATATATTTTCTTTGTCATTCTGGAGTTTGAGACAATGAGAGAAGGAGTATGCTGGCTCCAGAAGTCCCGGAATTGGAGCGTTCACGAGGAAAAATCAAGATATTTTGAAGATTGGCATCTATGAACGATTGCTAGTTGCAGACACAGTAACCAATGATGTAACATTAAAGAATGCATGAGTTTGGATTCAAGTGTGTTATTCCACGATACGTGTTTACACCTTGCGATGTTTGCTATGGAGACCTTGATTCTATGGGTTTTCCTGGAATGCTACAAAATCAGCTGCAATTTACAATTTACAGTTAACATTGTCACTGTCTATATATCTTTATATTAAAACCTATATATATGTTCTAAAAGTTAGACCCTCAGTGCTATAGTAACCGTCATCTGTAAACAAGTTAGAGAATAATCCGTGGAATTTATTCTAACAAGGAAATCCGCATTCTAATCCATATCCTCGTGTGTAAGAGATAGCAAACAATGCTAATCTGCTTAATTAAATCCACTTTTTAAAATTGTATTAACCAAGAACTTGATAATACTCTTACTGAGAATGTACATTCCAGTAATTGATTAGAATTACTCAGACATTACTATAACACACGTGTATTCTATGTTTTTTTCGCATATCCTTTACAGGACATCGCTGTCAACACCAGCATTGTACCGCTGTTGTTAATTTCTTGGCAAGATTACTCTCAGTAGTTTGACATTGCTTTCTGAGCGGCTGGCTCACTTATCCCGTAAGTTACCAACGCGGCAAAAACCGCTTTCAATTCTCGCGCGCTTCGTTACCCTGCGTGGATAAACGGGATTACGGAGCAAGTCGTTTAAACCCTAGGCCAGGGAGACCGACTTTGTATT
>JACEFZ010026855.1:102500-200000 GCA_014155875.1 Cepaea nemoralis | reverse complement strand
GTAGTAGTAGTAGTAGTAGTAGTAGTAGTAGTAGTTAAGAGGCACCTACAGTGGAAACATTTTAATTGTAATAGTAAGTTATCAATGAAACGAAGCCAACAGAGTGTCATCAGACGGAACTAGAGATGATTTTATAGGTCGGTAAAGTCTTCTTCGCCGGCTTCGTGGCCTAGAGGTTAGCAACTTTTCTCCGTAATCTCGTATACTCTGGTAAGTAACGTGACCACGGTGAGAATCAGCAGTGGTTCGAATCGCGTCGGTAACTGACGGGGTATGTGAGCCGGCCGCTCAGAAAGCAATGGCAAACTACTGAGCGTAATCTTGCCAAGAAATCAACAATCAGCTGAAAGATGCTGATGTTGACAGCGATGTCCTGTAAAGGATATGCAAAACATTAAAGTCTTCTTCACAATCAGTGTGCCATATAACTAACTCCCATATATACGCTGGTCAGAAAGACTGTGACCACACTGAAGTTACCAAAAGTGCACGGATACATCAAAGTATGCAGAACCAGGTCACGTAGCGTATACACACAAGAACATATGATTAAGTGTTTTATGACGTTAACTGCACTTCTTCAGTATCTGGAAACAGCCAGTTATCTGTCTTAGTGCAGTAGACGAGAATTTAGTGAGTGACAAGAAACAAATTGCCATGCCGCAACATTGCTGACACGTACTGTCATTCGAGATAACACATAGCTGCATATGGAATGTGGACAATAATTATTATCAGATATGATTTAATCACATATGAGCACAGTTGTGATGTGCGTGGTACTTGATTAGGTTATGTTTTATTTATGTGGACAATTAACACATCTCATAGTCTTCTGTATATTTAAGAATGTTAGGAATCGAATTAGGAGCGTCTGTCTGAGTGACTAGAATGCCAAATTCTCCTTCGGGAGACCTGGTTTGTAATCATCGGTAAGGTGTGGATTTGATTTCTGTCGGCGGTAAAAAGAAAACCCTAAACTGCACAGTTCGCAGCGACTACACTAGCCAGACAACTTTAATTTTTCTGGCTTAAGACTCCCTGTCCTACATACACCGCAGGGTACTATAAACAGTAGATGGTAGTGACAGTAATCGGATAGCCTTGAACTAGTAAAGTCCTAGTAAAGTCTCGGTTTTGTTGATGCGTTTATATAAAGGGTAACCTCCATTGTGCATTAGGACACAACAAAGGTGCTCTAGTTTTCCCCCACAGATCACACACATGAACACATCTTAACGCAGCAGACCAATTCCATAGCTCCAGCCTGGAAACCACATGAATGTATACTAGAACCAGACATGCAAGTGGTATCCCGTTGTGGGTAATTTGTCTTATTTTGTAATTTAATAAGGGCAATGGAGCTATATGGGGCAGTTATGTTGAAAACAATTAAAATAAATGCTTAACATTTACAATATTTTCATGTTAAAAAACACACAAGAAAATAAGAAGTCAAAGTACATTTTCCGCGCCTTGAAGCGTTTCGGGTATAATTGTGACAGTCCTAAGATTTTAGAGACATATGGACATTCCATGTGTAATGTGATCAAGATCACACCTGCCGCCTTTACTTCCAAGAATATTTCATGGTACGCATGTGCAGGCTATGTCAACCTGGGAGCCCAAACGATTTTCACAATGTTCCCTACATTGATTAGGATCCGAACACATGTCCAACGAGTCAGCGGGCAAGCGTGCTAGCCACTGCGCTACCGAAGCTGTCGTGTTTTCATGTAACAAATGATTAATAGTCAACGGTTTAAAAAAATAAATCTAGAATACTTCAGAATATAGCTTATTTTCAGATCATGACAAAATATAGCTCTTCTTCAGATTTCGGCAGAGTGTAAGTCATCTCCAGTATACCTCAGAATGTTCTTGAAGCAGCAAGAGAAGTAGGAACAGCAAGGCTACATAGACTGTTTAACCATGTTTGGGTAGAACAACAGACATCACGAGACTGGGGAAGCCCTATAATTATCTCAATCTGGAATTGCAAACGCAGTAAGAGAGACTGCACACAATACAGAGGTATTTCATTTTTGAGTCATACTGGAAAAATATTTTGCGAAATTTTTGTGAAAAGATTACGAACTACAATAGAACACTAGCTAAGTGAATAGTGAATCATAGCTTGGATTTAGGAAAAACAAAGAATGCACAGATGCCATCTTTGCTCTTCGACAACGTATAGAATACTCAATCGAATTTAATGAAATACTCTACTTAAACTTTGTTGACCAGGAAAAGGCATTTGATAGAGTATATAGAAAACAGCAGTGGGAAATCTTTAAACGACATGGAGTAAATGCACATCTAACAAAAGTATCTAGAAGTCTATACAGCAACAGTGAATGTACGGTAAGAACAAGCGGGGGACACTCAGAAATATTCACCATAAGATCCGGAATACGACAAGGTTGTGTCCTGTTCTCCTTTTTGTTTATAGACATCAACTACTTGCGGACGATCAGAAGCAGAATTGCAAGTCCATATAAATAACCTAAACGAAGTGTGTAAGGAGCATAACATGAACATTAGCATCAGTAAAACAAAGGTAATGACTATAACCAAAGACGAAACACTACAAAGATTCATCTAAAAGAACACCCCTGAAATCAAGTAAAGAGCTTCAAGTATTTAGGACATATAATATCATCAGATGGCGAATCCGAAGACGAGATCGACAATAGATGCAATAAGGCAAATCAACTCACTGGATAAATGGCACCAATACTAAAGGAAAAAGCACGTATCAATAGATATTAAAAAGCACTCTACAACATAATCTTCCTACCAACTCTATGCTACCGATGTCAAACCTGAACAATGACAAAAGCAGAGAACAGAAAAATTACAACAACGGAAATTAAATTCCAGAGAAGAATACTCAATGTATCAAGAAGCGAGAAAATCAGAAATGAAGAAATCAGGACTAAAGTGGGGTCATTGCAGCGCTAGATTTCATCAGAAAACAACAAGTTAAATGGTTTGGCGATATAACTAGGCTACCAACTAACAGTAAATCACAACAAGCAAATGATTTACAGACGAAACGGAACCAAAAGAAGTGGCCGACTATGTAAACGATGGACAGAGGAAATAACAGAATTCATAGGAGTCACCACATATGAAGCCCATAATCGGGCACACTCCCGCTGGTTATGCTTCACCTCGACACCGTAAGGCACAAGTGGAACACGATGAGATGAGATGAGATGAGATGAGAAAAGATGAGTTGAGTATTTGATCCTCAGATTACATTAGAATGGAATTCATCTACAGATTACGTCAGAATATAGCTCATCTTCAGATTGCGACAGAATGTAGATAAGCTTCAGAGTACTTCAGAATGAAGTTCATCTTCAGATTAAATCAGAACATAGTTAATCTTCATTTGACACCAGATATATAATGTCACCTTTATGGAAAAGATATAATACCAGTTCTTTCGATCAGCATGTCTTGTTTTCATTCCCACTTTCTTTTTTTAATTTCTCAGGCTCACTCTACTTTCACTGTCATACCTTTCAGTATCAGTTTAAGATGATCTTTCAGGGTGATTATTTGGGTGTACTGCCTTCAAAATGTTGAAGAAGATCTGAAACATCATCTGAACTACATAAACAATGTGAGAAAAGATTACATGAAATATAATAAAGAAACCATGGAGGACATACTTTGATAGATTAGATATTAGGCGCTGTCCATGAAAACAATATTTAATCCATCCATCACGTGCCATTCCGATAAGCGTGGGTGGTCATGTTTTGCCATCTCACTCGATCACCAGAGTCGCGGATCAGCTTCGTGTTTCTGTCTCGACTATGCCACCTGGCCAAGCCATCCAGGTATGTACTTCTCGGTCTTCCCCTTGGTCTCTTCCCTTCGATCTTGCCAGTTGTCACCAAGTTCTCCAATTCATTTTTTCTCATAACATGCCCAACAAATTTTGACTGTCTAAGTCTCATGTCTCTAATCAGTTTACAATCTGCATTTGTTTCTTGAATGACTATGTTCATATGGGAGTCTCGGTGGCGATGTAATCAGGCCGTCTGCCTCGGGCTGCGAATTTTGTGGGTTCGAATCCGGGTCGTGTCCGTCGGTTCACGAGTGCATTTTTTTCGGTGACTACCGTGGGTCGTCGCTGCGGAAAGAGACTAAGCCATATGGGATAAAAACCCTGTGCAATGAAGTCGACCCTGTCGACTTTTAAGCGACTTTTTTTAAAGGACTTGTTCATTGGTTTTTATGTCTGTGCATGGTGTTCTTTGCATTTTCCTCAGAAACCACATTTCCACAACCATCAGATGGTATTCAGCTTGTCTGCTCATTGTCCACGCTTCACATCCATACAAAAGTACAGGTACTAAGTAGCACTTCAGCACTCTTTTTCTCGTTTCAGTTGATATCTTGTTATTGAACAGTATGTTTTTCACCTTCGCAACGGCAATTCTTGTTCTAATTTCTTCAAAGCATCTCCCATCAGATGTTTTTACTGATGCGAGATAACTGTACCGATTTACTTGTTTAAGAATATGCCCATTTACTTGTATGTTACATTGTCGTATTTCCTTTTTCCCAGTGACGACCATAATCTGTGTCTTCTTACAATTCAGTTCTAACCCTAGTTGTTCACTTCGTCCAACAAAGGCATCTACTAAATGTTGCAGGTCCTGTTCATTGTCTGCAATCAAGTCTGTTTCATCTGCATATCTAATGTTAATGATTCATCGTCCCCCCATGGTGATTCCTTCCATATCTTCTATATGTCTGAAAATATGTTCACTGTACAGGGAAAAAAGATCTGGAGACATTGCACAATCCTGTCTCACACCTCTCTTACTAGGCTGATATTGACCTACTTCATTATCAATTCTTATGGCAGCTTGTTGTTTCCAATATATGTTTTTTACAAGTCTAAGGTCTTTTCCATCAATTTGTAGATTTTCAAGCATCCTTATCATGTCCACATGTCTCACTTTATCGAAAGCCTTAGTGTAGTCAATAAAGCAGAGGTGTAGATCTTTGTTTACTTCTATAGAACTTTCAATTACTGTTCTCAGTATATACACAGCATTTACTGTACCTTTGACTTCTACAAACCCTTCATTGTTCTTCTCCTATTTCAGGTTGTATTTTCTTCCTAACTCTTTGCATGATAATTCATAGCAAAATCTTCGTGATGTGATTCATTATACTAATTGTTCGATGTTGATCATATTTCAAGGCTCCTGATTTCTTTGGAATTGCAATAAATACAGAGTTACATAATTCATGAGGTATATCTCCAGTATCATATATTGTATTCAGCAGTTTGGTAACTTTATCTATTCCTATTCTTCTAAAGCATTAATCATTTCTGTTGTGATGCTGTCTGAACCGGGGTCTTGCCAGATTTCGTATGGTTAAGAGCATTCTGAACCCCCATCTTCAAAATTAATGGTCCTTCATTATTATTTTTAATATTATACTGTTCTTCTCTGTTATCATCATACAGGTGTTTAACATAATCTGACCATAAATGTAAAATATGATCTTTCTCTATTATGATTTTTCCATCTTTTATATTTAGGCAGCCTCCTAATGTATGTGTTCTTTGATAAGTAAGAACCTGAATTCTTTTGTACATTAGTTTGGTATTTTTACTGTTGTGTTGTTTTTCAATTTTATGTGCAGTTTTTCTCAAGCCATGCTTCTTTTGCCTCCTTACATAATATTCTGACTTTTCTGTGAATTTCTTCATATTTGGCAGGATTATTTTTGTTCTGTCTTCTTTTCCCATTAGTTGTACATTTTCTTCAGTCATCCATGTCTTATGACCCACTTTCTTTAAATGTGGGATAGTTTTTTCTGCAACACAACTGATTGAATTCTTTAGCATTTCCCATTGATCATCCACATCTTGAAATAAAATCTCTAGATCAGACAATATATCAAATTTGTTCTTTACTTCAATGTTAATATTATTTTGTATTTCTTTGTCAGTTTTCAATTTGCACAAATCATAATTAGGGTTTCAGATTGTAGACTTGACTTTCTTTAACTTTAGCCTCAGTGTGCACATAATTAATCTGTGATCACTGTAACAGTCTGCATTTTGTCCAGTGTTTACGACTGTCAACGCATTTCGAAACCTACTGCTGATCAGCGTGTAATCTATCTGATTTTTAATCCTCCATGTCCATAATCTTCTAGGATGCTGTTTAAACAGAGTGTTTCTTACACCAATTTCTTGTTCTTTTCCCCATGTTACAAGTCTGTATTCTCTTTCGTTTCGCTCTCTCAAACCATGGTTGCCTACTCTGCATCCATCGCTTTGATTTCTTACTTTTGTGTTGAAATCACCCATTATACTATTTATTTCTGATGTTTCACAGTTCTTTAAAGCAGACTCCATGTCATTATAAAATTCATACACACTTTCTTCACTGCATTCACTTCTTGGGGCATAAACTTGGATGACATCTATTTTAAAAGGTCTTCGTTCAATATTTAATATCAGACAATTTTAACCCTCATATTTGTAACTTGTATTCCAAATGGAAAACGTGCATTGAGGCTACTTCAAATATTGTTAACGGCCATCAACATCCAGCCAACTCAGGTAATTCAATCTTCATCCAGATACAGCTAGCATTATGTCTGAACACTGCTCATTATGTATATTTTTATGTCTCTCCAAGATCCGTTCGTTCAGCATGGCCTGGCTAATTTGTTAGATGTCATGATATTCTGCAGCCGCATACGTCAAGCAAAATTTACAGAAGTAAAACATGTAAATTATATAAACACACGAGATATAAAAATGTGAAAATCACCCTAGATATAAAAATTGTGTCATGCTGATACGGGCTTGAAAAGTGCAACATGATAGGAGAACGCAATTGTTTACGGATGTGCGACATTATTGTGCACTTCAGTGTGTTTTACGTCACCATAACGTGCCTTGTCAGATGGCGTTGACACTCAAATCCCTCCACAAATCTAAACCAATGATGCTCTGTATCAACCCCAACGACAATATTTCTCCATGCCACAGTCTTACACCATACAAAACAATAGCTTTCCGTCTGCCTCTACTTTCTGTACCGCTGATATTTCCAATTGTAACTATATTTTCCAAGGCTCCTTTTCTCAGTATATTACCAACATTGGTGTTTATCTTGTAATTTAAGACAGTATTCTACTTGTATTACTCTTTTCTATGAAATCATTAGTTAGGTATTCTAGTTTTCATAAGGACAAGCAATAGTGTCTAAGAAACCACATCTCCATTGCGTCCAAACTCTTTCTGATTGCAGTGTTCAAATTCGGAGATTCACTGTCATACAAGGAACGCAGCAGGCGCGCAACTTACCCACTCCCGGCACGGGGAGGTAGTGACGAAAAATAACAATACGGGACTCTATCGAGGCCCCGTAATTGGAATGAGTACACTTTAAACCCTTTAACGAGGATCTATTGGAGGGCAAGTCTGGTGCCAGCAGCCGGTCGGTCAGTCCTACCTGGCATAGCACGAAGCTATCCAGCAGGCGACCAGTGGAAGTGACATGGTGGTTAGTAGCAAATATACATGGGTTAAGTAGGTGAGGAACCTACGTCTGGTATAGCAAACCGGTAGGGAATTTACTTGATCCTAAAAATTCTGCTCAAGATTTATGGAGAAAATTGGAGGAAAGGTGTTAGTCACAGCGCTGGAACTCCAATTAACTCTCCCCACGACGCCTAATGGCATAAGTGGAAGAAACAACAACAACAACAACTTTAATAGTCTAATAGGTTTCACATATCACTTCAGTACTCTCTTTCTGTCATTATATGGAAGTGACTTCTTACATGACAGTTTTCATCTTTAGGAATGCAGTTTTATTTTATCGTATCTTAAGATACAACTTTTGAAACAAAAACAAATCAGCAAAAAGAAGACAAAACAAATAATAATAATCATAATAATAATAATAATAATAATAATAATAATAATAATAATAATAATAATTTACGAGGTATCTGAGAAGTAATCCTATACATAAAAATTAAATTTTTAAGAGCATGCACATTTCCCCTTGCAACATACGCCTGTGAGACATGGACACTTACTAAACAAGCTGAAGAGCGCATACATTCCTTTGGATATATATGTTATAGACGAGTTCCAAGAATATATTGGATAAAGAAAAGAACAAATGCATCCATACTTCAAGAGCTGCATATTTAAGAAGGTTGGCTATTAAAGATGATAAAATAAAGAAAATATATTGGTCACTTGAAACGTCACGAAAGTTTGGAAAGAATAATAATGGAAGGGTATATGCCTGGGAAGAGAGGAAGAGGAAGGGCAAAGAGAAGAGAGGTGCAGAATGTGGCGGATGATCGTCAATGGGTGTATCGGACGCGGGACATCTCGCTTATGACCTAGAGCAGTGGTTCTCAACCTTTTTTGGTCCGTTCCCCCCTTCACCATATTTTTAGGACGTCATTCCCCCCTCACCATATTTTTATGACATCATTCCCCCCCCCCCTTACCATATTTTTAGAACGTCATTCCCCCCCCCCCCCCCCCTTTTCTATTTCCTCCCTAAAAATTTCCCCCTGCCCCTACACAGTATACGTAATAATTGAAGCTAAATTTAATAGCACATACTAAAACAAGTCTAGACATGTACATAAAATGTGATTTGCGGATCTACTTACGTTATAAAATGAATTTCAGAAGGGTGATGCGTACAGAAGCGTAAAGTATGAAAGGAAAAACAAGATCAAGTAATCGGTTCTTGTATTAACGCGATCTTGAAATAATCTTCATTCCCCCCCTGGAAACCCTAAAATTCCCCCCTGGGGGGGGGGGGGGGGGGGATTCCCCACCGGTTGAGAACCACTGACCTAGAGGTTTTCCGGAAGGTTGTTATGGGAGCGAGGTTCTGCAAAGGTCATGCTACTGAATGAATGAATGAATGAATCTTATGAATACGAAATTCGATTCTGTGCTGGTTGGAATTCGACTCACATCCCAAGTTAAGTATTCTTATTTGTATTTTTATTTGTTTGATTGGTTTGTTGTCCGTGTTGTTAATGGATAAAGTTTTCAGTTAAAACGTGTTTCTGTATCTGCGTTTGGATTCCTTTTCATCCAATTTCCTTGTAATATTTCGCGTTTTATTCCGACTCCAGTATCAACACAGCGGAAGCTAACCTCCATTTATACGATCGAAGTTTAATATTCTTTATTCTGTGTATTGCTACGGCCAGAGAACGTTTGAATATTTTTGAAATATCACAATTATTTATTATGGAGCCAAAATATTTAAAGTTTGTGACATTTTCATGTTCTTCAATGTTAATTGCGATTTTCGGATGCGCTTAATTTTCTCTGTGGACATTATTTCTTTCGTATTTTTCTTTGGTTGTTTCCCCCTTTTTTTGTTAAGTACCGAGTCTTCGAAATCAGCTGCTTGTTATTTGGAAGCAGGCAGCTTTGCGTTGATTTCAGAAAGCAATAGCAAACTACTGAACGTAAACATGTGTGGTCAATAAACAAAACAAAGTATGCGTTATTTCTTTGCGCATTATTATACTTCTAAAATCTTCTGCTAAGATTAACCATATCATTTTATCATTTGGCTTTCCCCTAGTTTGAGTTGGGGAAGAGCAACATTTATTAGCAGAGAAAAAGGGAATGTCATCAAGGAGTCTTTCGGTGACAAGAACAAATGTCTGGGCTAATAGGATAAGTAGTGGGAAAGAGGATTCCATACTCGTAGAGCCTTAGAAAGAGCAGAACTCTTGTCTCTTTACTGCTGAGTGATCCTTCTTAAAACTAAAAAGGAAATGCAGTGACAGCACTGACAGTGGCCGCGGAATTTATCGGGACTAATTGAACATGTCAAAAAGGCATTAGTGGCACATTTCCTCCGAACTGTACACCGACAGTTTGATGCAGCTGATGACATGCTGGCCCCGTTACTAGATGTTGGCCTAATTTCCATTCCTGTGGTTGCATAAAACTAATATTCCACATGGCCTGGAGGTGGAAGACAACTGGCTCCGAAACAGAATTGTGTCTTGAAAACTGAAATACTTTGGCCATATTAAAAGCCAAAGTGGTTTGGAATGAACAGTGAAGAGGGGCGTGGTTCCTCTAAGAAGAGGCGGGGGTCGAGCAGCATGAAGATGAACACATGGCAACGAAGACATCTTAGGCATGAATATATGAGCCAAGGGATTTGGAACAGGATAGAAAATATCTTTGGCGTGAAGTCACGAGAGCGACGTTCTGCAAGGGAGGACCTAATACATAATTACGGTAGTCATGTATGTGTTATGATGTAATTCGTCTTAGAACTTAGAAAACGAAGACGCGCCTACGTAGTATAGACAGTACCATTGACAGTACCATTGACTGAAAGATATACGGAGACAAGGAAGATTCGAAAACGACGCATTATTTGTGATATAGCAGCAGCAGCAGCAGCAGCAGCAGCATCAGCAGCAGCAGCAGCAGCAGTAGTAGACATTTTTATTTCATGGAACCATATGAATTTTTGTAGTATTAGATCATTTATTTCCGTCAGATCTTAGTCAGATATGACTGAGCTACCGTATGAAAGTAGACGGTACTACCTGCTTCTGTTAGTGCCGAATGCTGGGCGGCGCATACCAAACCCGAGACCCGACATTGTGCGAACGGCTTCGGGCGGTAGAGCGCAATTGGGAGGGTACACACCTTATCCTGGTGTGAGGAAATGCAACCTAACGACTAAATGTCAAAGCAGGTCAGACCAGGCCCTAAGACTTGATTGGTAACTGGCCTAGGATCGAACCTCCGACAGACGGACAGTTAGAGAATTGCTTTGCTGATTCGGCAGCTTCTGCAGCTTGTCTTGTTCCAGATTTATTGGTGTTATCTTTCCTCTGGAATAGACTAGACAGGCCGAGAGAGGGATCATGCTGCATGGGCAACGCATGGTCTCTGAATTCAGCCCAGGCTTTGTGTTATGAAGAGATAACCCCATTTTACAAACTATCGTCTGTCAAGACGGCAAGATGCAGAATATATTAATTATAATTGGCAAGTATAATAAAATTGTGAAGCTCCAAGTAACATTTTCCCACAGGAAGAGGTTCTAACATGCGAACCACAAATTGAAGAACCTACATTTGAAGAAATCCTATATGTAATCACACGACTTAAAAACAATAAGGCAACTGGGACTGATGGAATTGCTGCTGAATTTATAAAGGCAGGTGGCCATGCATTACATCTAAAGCTATACGAACTAATAATAAAATCTGGAGGACAGAAGAATTACCCCATGACTGGAAAGAGTCATTATTGATACCTATCTTTAAGAAAGGAGACAAGTTCCAATGTGGAAATTATAGAGGAATATCACTACTGTCCACAAGCTATAAGATACTATCCGCAGTATTACTAAATAGACTAAAACCATATTCAGAAGACATATTAGGTGACTACCAGGCGGGTTTTAGACAAAACAGATCAACAATAGATCAGATATTTATCTTACGACAAATAGCCGAGAAACATTGGGAATATAAAAGAGATCTCCATAACATTTTTGTGGATTTTAAAAAGGCTTATGATAGTGTCCATAGGAATAGTCTATGGAATGTTATGCAGGAATTTGGAATACCAAGGAAGTTAATTAACATGACCAAACTATGCATGGAAGATACTTATAATATAGTAACATATAAAGGCAGGAAATCAGACCCCTTCCAAATAACATCTGGCTTGAAACAGGGTGATGCACTATCGCCGCTACTCTTCAATCTGGCTCTAGAGAAAGTTGTAAGGAAGGTAAAGGAGGAATGTGATATTGGAGGAACATCCAAGCTGCTTGGTTATGCAGATGATATAGATATTATAGGGCAAAGTGAACAAAAGACATTAGAAATATTGACTCACTTAAAGGAAAAAGCCCAACAGATGGGGCTGGTTATCAACCAAGATAAGACAGAATATATGGTAATTTCAAGAGACGGAATGGCTAAAAACTCTGGCCACATACAAATAGATAATATGACCATTAAAAGAACGGAACATACAAATACCTGGGTACAATCTTCAACTGCTCCAACATCATAAGGGAAGAAATACAAACTAGAATCAACTCTGGAAATAAGATATACTATGCACTACAACATCTACTAAAATCAAAGGCGCTATCTCGTAACACCAAAATCACAATATACAAAAACACTGATCAGACCAGTTGTGCTGTATGGCTCTGAAACCTGGAGTACAACGAAAGGAGACGAAGCCTTGTTACAAACCTTTGAGAACAAAATTTTAAGACGCATCTTTGGACCCATTAGGGATACACAAAGTGGAGAGTGGAAAAGAAGAAGTAACAAAGACATTTATGATTTGTTTAAGTCCCCGCTAATCACTGGTATCATGAAGGCTAATAGACTACAATGGCTGGGGCATATAGAAAGAATGGAAGATAATAGGGAAACAAAACTCGCTTACACTCAGGAAATAAATGACCGTAGACCCCGAGGTAGACCAAGAAGGCGGTGGAGAGATAATATACATACAGACCTACAAGCACTTGGAATCAACGACTGGCAAGAGAAGGTCCACCAGAGAGACGAATGGAGACAGATTGTATTTGCAGCAAAGAACCTCAATGGCTCGGAATGCTGAAGAAGAAGAAGAAGAAGAAGTATAATAGTGCATGTTATACCTGATCAATGGCCTTGTGACAACAACAATACGACTAGCAACTGGTTAAGGAAACGACAGAATGAACAGATGATATTTACTAATTTGAGAAATAATGCAGGTAAAATACTGACCTAACACATCTATGAGTTGTAAACGTCAACAATTGTGATTTTAACATGTTGATAAGTCATTTCTGTTGGCTTAAGGAATTTCTTTCATTGCGGATGGATATCTCCACAAGTGTTCCATTCGCCTAACTTAGTTCACTCAACGAGTTTTGTGCAATTTGCATGACCTCCATAGCACCACCGAGAGTCTAAATGTGTATATATCAGAATTACACATGCTATAATTATATGCTTGTTATTTATTTATTTATTTATTTATTTATGTTTTTATATTTACATATCAGTGATGTTTCAGAGTAGGAAAAGTTGAAACAGACAGATTTTAAAAAATATTCATATTAAAGTTTGGAAATTTACAGCTGATATAATACATGGCTATTTTGCTGCATTTTAAGTGGACAAACTGCTTCTAGCCGTCAACGATAACGCCGTTTTATGTAGTGACCTAATAATGTACGTTTCTATTCTGATGTCTATAATGTTTGATTGCTGCCTCACGTTACAACATAGACCAGATTACCTCAGATAAATGATCATTGTTGTCTGCCTACCTCATGAATAGTGAACAGTTTAGCAACTCAAAGAACTGCAAAACTCCAGCCATTCTGTGGTGTGGATTTGCAAATTCATGTGGGCTTCGGTCAGATAAACTGGTAAACCAATAAAACAAGATGGATACACAACACATTTCTTCTAACGACGACAGTAATGCTGTTTGTACTGTCTAAGTTGTCTGGTGTTGGTGATAGGGTCTATATTCGTGTCTGCCTTTCTTAGTTGCTTATTTGGGTAGCTAAGCTATGTTGGCCGGTCTCTCTGGCTGTGGGGTTACAACACTTTCTCTCTGTAATCCCGTTTATCACGCAGAGTCTCGTAGCGGAGCGAGAGCTGAGGCGGTTCGACCCCCGCTCGTGACTTGCGGGATACTGAGCCGGCCGCTCAGAAAGAAATGGCAAACTACTGAGCGTAATCTTGCCAAGAGATCAACATACAGCTGAAAGATGCTGGTGTTGACAGCTAAGTCCTGTAAAGGATATGCTAAAAAAAAAAAGCTATGTTGTCTGGTATTAGAGTAAAGTTAACGAGCTTCACGATTTCACTGATGGCCACTTTTAGCCGAACACTGGTATGTTGCATATCTGACTGGACAGTAGTTTACTTTCTTGTGTATCCAATTAAAACGAAGTAAGCATGTGCGCATGTTTGCTTGACAATATTGGTTTCGTTTTAACTGTTTACAATCTGCTACAGTTCAACAGGGAATTGTTCCCACGTTTTATTGTGTTAAAGGGCAACCTCATCAAATCACACATACCTACCTGCCAGGTGGTCATCTGTTCAAATCCCTATAGAGGTGTATTTTTATTTTATTTTTTTAAAATTGACCTTAGATTTCGAGTGAACGAAGCCTAAAATGTGTACCAGGATATGTTATGTGAAGTAAAGACAGCGGGTGTGCTGTTGACAGCAGCATCTATCGAGTGCCTTATCGTGCCTATATCGGGGTAGCATCATAGAGCCAATACACCTCAGGGCCTAGAAAATGTTAATAACCAGATCTTACACATATCGCCATCCTTAATTGCTTTGGCGATTAACTTCAGCGATCATGATTCTCCACACGCTGCGATTCCCGGCTGCATGTATCAATTAATTTCGCTGACGCCCTTACGTGACTATGACACAAAGCTGTCAAAAGTCTTCTGTCGCTGTCTTTCTCTATCTCTTTTTCACAAACCTTTCAAAGTGTACAGCATGTTCAAACTGTTGTCTTCTCCAAAAATGTTTCTCACAAACTGCCTCAAATATATCGATTTCCTAATTGTGAAGTTAGTGACAAACTAGGACACACAACAATAACGCTAAGATAGAATTTACAGCTCTGAATATTGGTGGCCCGTTAAGACTGTTCAGTGATACCGGGCCTAAATAATGATCTCTTGTTCTTAAGAGTTAACTATGGTATAAACGGGGTCGTAAGAAATGTCTCTGCTTGATAAATGTTCAAAATCAGGTGTCGTGACATTCGTTTGCATCATAAGTTAGACGAAGAGTGAAAATGAACACAAAAATGAAAGAAGTAGATAGACAAGGACTACTTATTAACAGTTCCACATCCTGACATGTTTTATAATTTAAATTAGACGAAATCCCAGCATATGAAAACGTTACTAAAGACTGAGGGAGTAGTCCATAGCCAAGTGTTTGTAGAAATCAAAGGGAAACTACCACATTACTCATCCAAAGAATTAGAGAAGCAGAGAATAGAAACATTGTAACTTCCATGCGTGAGGTAAGAGGCAACAATTACTGTCGATATAGGTCCTACTACCTCATGCCGTAGAGTACTAGCTCAAAATTACAACCACCAATTATGAACAAGTCAAAACAGAGCTTGGCGTGAGATGGATAAGGGCTTGCGCCATGGAGAAATAAAAGGCAAGTGAAGTGATTTGGGTCTTCCAGCATAAGAAGTAACATTTACAGATGATGTGAGGACGTGATAAAGAGAGACAGTTATTATTTATATATTTGTAACGTTTGCGTAATACTGCATTACTAGTGCGTTTGCTTTTGGAAACGGAATAAAATTAAAACTGATTTTCATTTCTCTCATGATTAAAACCTTACACAAACATAGGCCTGCCAAACAAGATCACCATGTAATATTGTTTTTTCATCAACTGATGAATGACAAGCGATTAACATGAAAACATGCACTCACTGCAGGTGCCCACCCATGGAAAAAAAATCTCCCAGTGGGCACTATGGATGGTAGCAAAATTTCGAAACGAGATTCCTTGTTGGCGAATTTACACACACTATTTTTAATAACGCTAACAGTAAACAGGTGCTCCGGTGATAAATCCTGCGGAAAAGATTTTAATTTAGCGTGACCGATGATTCAAACTCTGCAGATTAAATAGTGCATGCATCAATAAACATACAAGATTCATTCAGTGTTTCAGCTAGACACATTTGCAGCGCTCCAATGACTCCCTGTTGTAATCATGTAGCGTCGGCAGAAGAGGCACCTTGATAGGATACCACAAACTACATAGTCATGAAACGCTATAGTCTGGACATTGTTTGCTCTGGCAGAGCTAGCTAGTATTGACAAAGCGATAGTATATCGATGTCCTCAAACATGTAGAATTTGTGTGGCGTATTTTACTTTTCTCACATGCTGATTTAATGGCTTGTCACTCTCTCTCTCTCTCTCTCTCTCTCTCTCTATCTCTCTCTCCCCTCTCCCCATATATATATATATATATATATATATATATATATATATATATATATATATATATATATATATATATATATATATATATATATATACAATTGTGGGATGTGGATTTTGATATATGAGAATTATTTGCTTGTTTTGTGTCTAGAGGATTATTTTTGACTCTCACTCATTACCCCACTTCAGGTGATCATGGAATTCTACCATAAACACAAGAGGAAAATACTTCACTCCTTTATATAATTCTATTTATGTGTATGTTTCCATTCCCACTACTTTAACCCCTTAATTTGTATATAGTGTTAGAGGACATTGATTGTTTGCAACATATATAACAACCCCCGTTGAACAAACATCAACAAGCAATTGACGTAAACATCTTCATTTGGACTTTTTTGGACTCTACTTTTTATTTGGACAAACAGTTCAGGCATTAAATCAAGATCTGGGATAACATTTCTACAAGTGTAATGACCACTGTGAGCTTCTTGAATATGCCTCACATGACATATGTATACATTCACATGAAATATGACAGAGGTATACACTCACGTACATATATTGACCATACTGAAATACTGGAACAGGCATGGGATGAAATATGACATATCATAGACACATTAAAAAGTGCTATCCCCAGTTCCCCCAAAATTCAACATCTTCAAACACCACCAACATATATCAGTTGGTTCCCAACACCATTGACAAACCTAATGATTTTACTATATATATATATATATATATATATATATATATATATATATATATATATATATATATATATATATATATATATATATATATATATATATATATATATATATATATCATCATCATCGTCATCATTGGCACCTTGCTGTCTTGAAAGACGATAGTTTGTGCTTTAAAAAGGCATAATAACTGTTACCTATGGCGGTAGTGAATGTGACTGATAAGGACAATTCGCTCTGTAAATGTCCGTTCACAGTGGGTGCATGTGAACACGTGGTCATTTCCACCATCATGTACCATCTTACGTCTCACACGCTCAGTATGTGACTCACCTGCAATAATTTTCTCCTTTGTCTTTATTCCATTTCTGATGCTTGCCCTCCATGCAACACGTTCAGCGGCGACTTGCTCCCACTGTGCATATTATCAATGCCTGAATCAATCATGTCCTTCTTACACACATCTTTGTATCGTAGTAGAGGCCGACCCTGAGATCTCTTACCCATCTGTAATTCACCAAAAAAGATGTCCTTTGGTATTCTACCATCATCCATCCTCCTAAGATGTCCTATCCATTTAAGTCTACGAAGACTGAGCATGGAATAAACCGTCACACAACCTGATCTATCCAATACTTCGGTATTTGTGATTTTGTCTTGCCACTTAATACCAAGAATTCTTCGCAGACACTTCTCTTGGTGTGAGGAAGTTGTCCAGGTTTCACTGCCGTAAAGAAGAGTACTAAGGACACAGGCTTGATAGACAAGGACTATATATATATATATATATATATATATATATATATATATATATATATATATATATATATATATATATATATATATATATATATATTGAGAGAGAGAGAGAGAGAGAGAGAGAGAGAGAGAGAGCGAGAGAGAGAGAGAGACGGAGAGAGATAAACGTGTCTGATTAAATATTTGCTTCTAATCGAAATATCTTTGGATTATGTATTACACACATAGCTTGTATTTATATATGTTTATTACGATGATAAGAGAACTTGCTTTCTTGCCAGGAAAGCAAGTAAACAACCATTTTTCACTATACCAGGCGTGCTTGGTGGATGGTGCTAGTGCCATATTTTAGACCAGTCAGCACTGGATGTGCGACGTGACCAGGCTGAAGCCGTTCGTTAATTCCAAGAAGATTTCCTGTTACAGATGTTAGGCTACGTCAACCTGGGAACCCCGGTCACTAAGAAACATCCCCTCCCCTAAAGGGGATTCGAACACATGGTCAATGAATTAGCAAGCAATTGTTCTTGCCGCTTTCCTAATGATGTTCTATCCAACATAGAGATCTGGATTCAACCCCCTGCATTAACAGGGACCTTTTTTCGGACATTATGGCTTGGGGATCGATGAAGCTGATAAAATAGTATCCGGATAATTTCAGAAATGAGAAATTCAAGAAGGAAATATTGCCCGGAAGGGCACTCCACCCCAGTACGTGAGAACCTGGAATATCTGAAGGCTAATACTTCAGTGTACGTTAATATTTGTTTTTGGTACATTTAATAAGCATCAAGATCATGTGCTGGGGCTTCCATGGTTCGCCATCTCACACGATCAGCTGTCTTGGATCCGGTCTGTGGTCTTGTCCAGATTATGCCATGTCTCCAAGAGTTACAGGAAGTTATTTCTTTGCATTCCCTTTATCTTTCACGGCCAATGTTTGCAGTTGTCACTTCGGTTTCAAGTTTGTTTGTCATCATAATGTGAAGAACATAATTTAATACAGCAATGTTTAACGTGCATATAGGAATGGATGTCTAGTTTGTCTTGTGTGAAATAACATGTGTTCCTACAGAGAAACTCTGTCGTCATTTGGAGGTGCCAAGTTCAATCCCGGTAGAGAAATACAGCTTTCAATTTGTATGTTGTGTAGTGCTCACTCTGCTCCTTATGTTTATCTTCTATTTCAATGTATATTTTTTATTGTTTTTAAATTTATAAACATGATGGTATAACCTTAAAGAATTCTCCAATTGATATTTATGTGCAATATGGAAACGGGATAAAGTTGTCTCTTGTGACTTGCAGGATATGCGGAGAAGCGATGTACAGAAGACGGCAGTTGGTTGGCCTATGGCAACAGCAGCAAGGATCAGGCCAATGAATGGACTGACTACACCAAATGTTTGGATAAGAAGGTAAATCGGCTTGACAGATAATAATACATTCACGTAGTGAATATTGAACTGTCATATGCCTTCTTTGGATGTTACTTGAGATTGTATTAGTTATGTTTCCACGCTGCTTGCATGTCGAAACTTTATATTCTTATTGATCTATGCTAAGCCATTAATATTGGTGCACATATGTCACTGTTCTATCAACCGTTGTATAAACTGCAAATTATTGTAAATTATGTCTTCCAAGTTTTCTGATATGAACGTTACTCCTATTACTGCTAGTGTGTAACTCTCGAGATTTATGACATGTAATACAACTGCAGCCTTGAGAGATTAAATTTAAGGCATGCACTTCAACGTTTATGAGTCAGAGTTACCAACAATAATCTATGTTATTCCATGATGCTCATAGAGAATATGTACAAATGGAGACTGAACATTTCGCTTAAATTATTATCGATGACACTTCAAATCGTTTATTGAGATTCTGCCTGAGTGATTGTATTACAGATGCATGTTATATTATGTCGAATACTCTCACTTCACATTGTGTATTCTCAGTCTCCTAATGCAGCAACCATCGCAGAGTAGTTTGCTCACTGACGATATGCTGTCTGTTTATTATATTATATTATATTAATATATATATATATATATATATATATATATATATATATATATATATATATATATATATATATATATATATATATATATATATATATATATATTCCAGACCTCCGCAAACTGGGGTGGGCTTCACTTCTGAGCAGTATTTGCTTCTTAGAATTTCTCATTTCTGAAAATGATCCGGATACCATTTTATCAGCTTGATCGATCCCCCAGCCGTAATGTTCGAAATAAACAAAAAAGATTTCTATCAATGCAGGGATTGAACCCGGATCACTATGTTGGATAGAACAGCATTAGCACAGTGGCTAGAACACTAGTTTGCTGATCCATTGGCCATGTATTCTAATCCTCTTTGGGGGGCGGGGAGTGTTATCAGTGATCCAGGATCCCACGTCCACGCAACCTAACATTAGTAACAAGAAATATACTTGGAAGCAATGGCAAAGGCATATATATATATATATATATATATATATATATATATATATATATATATATATATATATATATATATATATATATATATATATATATATAAGCAGTCAGTACATATATAATAAATTCTGGCCTGTGCAGTTGAAAGGCTTAAACTAATTATCCTGACTGTCTTTCATTTCCTTCTTTCTGTTGTCCTTGTTATATATTTAAGCTTAAGGAGAATAACAGCTTTTTGCCTCTGCCATTCTACATTACAGGTCATGTCTCTCGCTTGCTCTTTTTCGGCTATATTTATCAATACGTGTGTGATATGTCTTTTTTGAAGTAATTTTGTCATAAGAAATCATTTGACTCGTCTTCCAATATAACTTATTGCTGGCACCATGCCCTCTTGATACCCAATGTTGTCTTTGATCATCACCTGCTCATGATGCCACATTAAATATTCTTCGTTGGCATTTAATTTTGATATCTGCTGTTGTAATAATTCATTTCCCGTGAATGCTATAATTATCTATAACTGTTAACGTGTGGGTTCACTTGGATTTATGTATGTTTTTCGATAGCTCCCTTTGAACCCAAATAATCAGGTGGGGCACGCGATGAGGCCGCTGAGACAGTTACATAAATAAACACACATAGTATTGTTTGGCGCTCACAGAAGTGAGAAGAAGGAAGTAGAGACTAGACGACACACTAGACAACATACAATTTGAAAGCTATAGTTACCAACCGGGATTCGAACCTGTCATCTCCAAATGGCAGCAGCGCCTCACTGCAGGAACAAGTGTACTTCGACGCATGACCAACTAGACACTCCAAAACAAGTGTCTTCATTAGTCATGTCTATCATACATAAACCTACAACTATGGAATACGGACATAATTCGTATCAAACCATAGAAATAACACCATAGGTCTCATAATGTTTTTTTTTTTACTCAAGCGCATTCCATTACTTCTAGTGCACTGGACTGATTTTTGCGTGTGAATTAGCTTTCCTTATTACCAATGTCCCTCGCCATCAGGCAAACCCACTCAGATTTATAAGGCACTCGTAATGTAAGTCCCTACGTCAAGGACGAGAAGTGAACACTTAAGTCAAAATGGCCGCTGTAGGGGTTGAACATGAAGTTTATGAACGTGGGCTCATATCGATAAACCATACTGATCTCCTTATATGTATTTTAGTCAGTTCTTCTCCATCCTGTGATGAGATATCTTATGGTTATGTTAACTTGCCTAACCGAGGAAGGCAGTATGTCTTACTGGCAACTCAAGCTCTAGTAACTAAGGAGAATGTTTTCTTGCAACCATCCACCGTCAGGTCTCTTAGATTCTGCAAGTGTTCTATACACAATTAATGTTCCACAACATGCAGGAGGAACCACTCGGTTTAGCAATTAAAACGGGTCTAAAATAAACAGGTATAGTAATTAGCTAAGTAAGTATCGGACCATTTTATATATCTTACGCGCATTGAGCATATGTTGCGAGACTCATATTTTATAGACGAGTCGGCACTCCATGGATGAAGTGGTCAATATTATAACGGCTGCCTTTACTTTCTAAGACACTTCCTTGTACTTATTTCAGGTTGGGTCTACCTGGGAGCGCACATTTAATTTAAAACTTCTCAAAAATAAAACTTGCTATAAATAGTATTGTCCATATTAGCCAGGTTTGCACCAATCGGTGAGCCATTGGTGCATGACAAGCAGTGTTGCCATTTTAGTACTTTTCGCGCTAAATTTAGTGCTTTTTCAAGTCAGTTAGTGCGAATATTTTCCTTTTAGCGCGGCCGCGTAGATTTAGTGCTTCACAAAATTTTTTGGGTGCTTTTTGGTGCTTTTTTGGGGTGGGTAAAAATTACTTTAAAATTCATTTTGGGAACACTAAAAAGCCGAATTTGAACTGAAGCGAGGGAGTGAAACAGTCTTAGTACGTTACCGCGCAATATTCAACTAATTTAACTCCTTTTAATAGCAGACTACAAGTTTCCCGATGAGAAAGAAATTCGTGGAAGGTGCATCCAGTTTCTAATAGAGCTATTGACACAGCTACGTTTACGTACACCCGATAACGTTTGAGTGTTACAGTCCATGTCATGTCTTAGTGGAAATGGATGTCTACAGCCAATGAAGCCCTGTGTATTGGATCTTGCTAAAATGTGTGTAGAAGATGCAGCTACTCTCACCCGCATCGATTTCCAGTGGAGAAAACTTCATCATATGCAGTGGACACAGACCTCTGACACACTTGGACTGTGGGCAGAAATAGCCTCATACAGGGATGCCACCGGTGAAAATCCTTTCCAAGATCTTACAGATTTAGCTTTAACTCTGCTCATTTTACCTCATTCTAATGCGGACGTGGAGCGTATTTTCAGTCAGATGGAAGTTATAAAATCAAAATTGCGGAATAGACTTAGCATAAAGAGTTTGACAACTGTTTTGACTATTAGAAAGGGAATGAAAAGATATGGCAAATGCTGTCATGATTATAAACTACCTAAGGATATTGTGCGAAAAATTGGATCACAAGAGGCATATACATGTTTCTTTCAATCATCCTCCTCATCCTCATCATCGCAGGATCAAACACAACAGGAAATAGCTACAGAAACTGAAGAGGAGTTGTTTGACTGGGATTTGGCAGATCTGGAATAAACTTCATTCTAATATTCAGTGATAATAATAAATTATAATGTGCTACTTTATAACATTTTGAATGAATACCGCCAGGGCTTGTTTTAGTGATTTCCCCCAAAAAATAGTATTGCAATTTGGTGCTTGTTTGGCTAGAAAGTAGTTCTGATTGGGATTTGGCTGATCTGGAATAAACTTCATTGTAATATGAAGTGATAATAATACATTATACTGTGCTACCTTGTTACATTTGTAATAAAAACAGTTGGTGCTTATTTTTGGTGCTTCCTAAAAAATGTTGGTGCTTTTTTGGGTCGATTTTGGTGCTTTTTCATCAAAGGGAGATGGCAACACTGATGACAAGGCAGACGTGGTAGGGGCTCTGTGCGATCGTGTGTATATTGCGAAAGGCCGATATTCTAGACTCCGAGAAATGGCCATATTGGACATATAATCAGATGGCTACTGGTACAATTAGTATTGGGACTCTTCGTTGGTTATTGCAGATGAGGACGGATCACGTATGGGAACGTCCTGAGTGCTATGATGTCAGTTCTTGACTTAACCCAACCCCCATTCTTCTCGTGAGCTGTTTTCCCATGTTTATATTTAACCCGGGCTGTGTCCTATTCGCAAAGAGGTGAAAATATCGCAGGATGGTGTGCACTTTTCACTCGTTAAAAACATCCCTGCAGCAGCTGGGCATTTGCACAGTCTGTCTAAGGAAGCTACTGAAGATTAAATGGCAAGACAAGATTCCAGACACTGAAGTCCTAGAAAGAGCATCCATGCCCAGTATCCACACTACTCTGATGAAGAATCAGATTCGTTGGGCTGGTCACTTGACTCGCATGCCAGATCATAGGCTCCCTAAACGAATTTTTTACAGCGAACTGTGTTGTGGTAAACGCTCCCAAGGTGGCCAGTGGAAACGCTTTATAGACACTCTGAAAATTTCACTGAATGCTTTTGGAATTCATCATGACACCTGGAAGGCTGCAGCCAGAGACCGAAATTCGTGGCGTGCATCATTACGCAAGGGTGCAGTCATATGTGAGGCAACCAGGACTGCAAGAGCTGTGAAGAAAAGGCAGGACAGAAAAACCACTGCAGGAAATCTTCCTCCAGAGACGTCAATCATTCTTTGCCCACATTGTCAAAGAACATTTCGAGCCAAAATAGGCCTTATCAGCTATCTTAGAACCCACGGCTCCATACCTTCAACCCCACTGGATGAAATGAATGGTCATCATCATTCTTGATGGACAAACAACAACAACAACAACAACAACAAGAGTAACCACGGCTTCGGCATCATCAAGCTCCCTGCCGGCTGGTATGGGCGTTCATTTTCTCCACATTTTGTGATCTCCAACATCATGCATCAGTTCGTGTGCTGACTGACACCTTTCCCTGCCATTACAAAAGGCTTGATGACATTCTCTGTCTTTCTGTTCGCAAGTATTTCCTGTTATCATAACATGTTCCAATGTTTCTATTCTCATAACGTGCTACATTACGACTGCTTCTTTATTATGTTTGTAATAAGTTGTCTTTATGCCGCTGAGAATTTTACAACAGTTAGAATATGGCGGTCGAAGGAATTTTCAGAATTCTTCTGTAAAACCACCTCTCTGACGCCGGAAGGGTTTATTGTTTGCTTATTAACCAGTTGTCCAGGACTCACAGCCATTTGTTAAAACCGGTTCTATTTAGCAGTCAAGAACTTTTTTTCAAGCTGCAGTGACATGGATTTATTGCACAAGAAACGAATTGCTTGTATTCAGACATACAATCAAGGGTGCAATCAAATTAGAATAAGTGTACAATTGGTAAACAGCCAAGGCCATAAACACTAGACTAAACATGGCGATTGTGTAGGATATTAGCTTCATGCGATATTTAGACTAAACAAATGAATGAAACGAAATGGCACATGTTACCGTACACATTTAGAAATAAAACAATGTAACAGAGATTAATGAATTCAGCCACGGACAGCTCGCCTCAGGATCATTGAACCAGAACTCTCCAGAATGCAACTTCACCTTGAAGTGGCGGTTCTGGAAACATCACCACAGACAGACAGACAGACAGACAGACAGACAGACAGACAGACAGACAGACAGACAGACAGACAGACAGACAGACAGACAGACAGACAGACAGACAGACAGACAGACCGACCGACCGACCGACCGACCGACCGACCGACGGACGGACGGACGTAGACGGACAGGCGGGCAAGAGGGCAGGCGGGGAGGCGGGCGGACGGACTGACAGACGGACAGACGGACAGAGGAAGTGACAGATAGCGGAAGAGGAAGGAAGAGAGGGAAGGAGAATGAGAATTACCGAGACGGAGAGAGAAGTCTTGCGGCCCGGTGGTCATGGTTCTCAGGTCCACCCAGCCTAAAACTGGTACAAGGAAATGTTGTTGGACATAAAGGAGGCCAGCGTGATATTGACTATCTCACCACTCGAGTGTCGGTTGGTGGAAGAAAACAATGCCATGAGCCTATCACCATATACTCAGTACGCTTTAAGGCCTGAAAAAATGTATCCTTTGCTTATTAAATTATATTGTTAAATACGCTTTGACTTCCCCAACATACATGTACAGTTGCCATCTTATGATTCAGTAGAAATCTCAACATAGAACTGCACAGTTGTGGAGATGGTGGTCTAACTTGCAGCTCCATGGTAAAACTACCACGAAAATGTGGATATTAGTGAATATGTCAGACCATTAGGTGAAACATTATGTTGACATGCATTGATGGAAACGTATAGAAAATGAGGGATATCTTTTTATATACCAAATGACATGTACTGCTATAGCCATGTTAAAGTTAAAATTTGCCAACTTCAAATGTCAAGGTTGGCTTGTCTCTTTAGTGAGAAATGGGAAGGAAGAGAGGGAAGGAGAGAGAATTACAGAGACGGATAGAAAAGTCTTGCGGCCCGGTGGTCATGAGTCTCAGGTCCACTCAGCCTAAATTGGTTATCAAGGAAGTGTCTTCCGAAGAAATGGCTGCCGGTGTGAACTGACAACATACCACACGGAGTGTCGTTTAGCCTACTTAATATATATGTGTCTAGTACCATATGAGTCTTTAGCCGTGTAAAAGTTTCCTATTCTTACTTTATTTATTTTATATTATTTTATGCATTGTGAATTACCCGACTACTGTCCGTCACTACATATTGTGTTGTATTTAGCTTCAGAAAGTCAGATTAAGCATACCATTTGAAGATTCCAGTAGCGGAAGGGAATAAAGGTGGTTCAGAGATAAAATACAGTGTTTTCATAATATGGCTTCGTTCTGTCGACTGTCACTGTCTGAGCAGATTAAGCATATTGCATGAACATATTGCAGCCTAGCAGAAAACACAAGATGATGTAGTGCTGGCATTAATAAATTATTCTATAAGTGTAATTAAATAAGTGTACAATCTTCCACGTTAATTGTCTTTATCGAATCTTAGTTGAAAACTGTGGTGACCCATCTCCTCAATAGGACTAATGTAGTGAATATGATCTCTGCCACTTATATATTTCTCAGAGGGACGCAGAGGTGTTTCCAAGGCACCAGGGCCGGGTTATATACTGGCCAAGACCTATTGACGCGTCCTCGTCGAGCGTCCTGGGCAACAGGTCCCTTCGGGGTCCTGGCGAAAGTCAGTAGGATCGCCGATTCCTCCGAAGTCGGAGAGTGTCTGCCTGTACGGCGAGGAACCACCAGTCTGCACACCAATAAGCCAGAAATGGGACAACGGATACTCACGCAAAACTCAGGTCCTGTATGACATCACACTGATGTTGGACAACAGGATGCCTTCATCCGACATACAGGACTTCGCGTTGGAGCTCAAGCCAACGAACACAAGCAAGCAAGCATATTTCTCAGATTATATTTACCTATACAGGAGACTACTCCACCAGGTAGGTCTGCGAATTCTTCAAAAACAACGATGACATCCTAAACAGAATGGTTGCACATCTAAACCTCATGCTTAAGTTATGTGTGGAATTATTGTTATTGTAAAACATACTTTCTATTTTGTATTTGGTTTCTTCTGGTTTCTTTTCTTGTCCTGTGTCGCCGGTTTTATTTATTTATTTATTTTAATGTATCTTGATTATTCTGGAATTGCTAAATATTGCTTTGACCATTCCCCCATAGGTGTCTTCTGGACATATTTTGTTGGTTATTTTAGTCTAGTTCCCACATGGCGGGAATTTTGTTGTTGTTGTTTTGTTCGCTGGCTTCTAACTCAAGTGTAGTCCACACACGTGCTCTACTTCTAGTGCACTGGGCTGTTTTGTGTGTGTGTGTGTGTGTGTGTGTGTGTGTGTGTGTGTGTGTGTGTTACCAGTGCCTCTCGCCATCAGACGAACTACTTCGACTTTAGAGGTACTTGTAATATACGTCCCCACGTCAAGGACGAGAAGTCAACATTTCAGTCCAACTGACCTGGGTAGGGGTTGAACCCGCTACCTCGGCATCATCACTCCGGATGTTTAAGATTGAGCACTCTTACCCTTTCGGCCATGCTGACCTGCACATGCCGGGCATTGTTTGCGTGAAATTTTTGCTTTCTCTTTAGATGATCTGAATAAGGGTATCCTTTTTTTCATTTGACTAAGAGTAAAAATAAGTTAATCTCAAGCCCATTTTTATTTATTTACAGTCGGACATGTTCATGTCTCTGCTTAGCACCTTCTTGTGTCGCTCTTTTTCCCCCTGATATACTCAACACGTTATTCGGTGCGATCATTTCTGGCTCCTCGTTATAAACCAATGTTTTTGAACGTGACAGTTGTTACATCCTTACTACCTCCCTCCATGGAGAGATTTTATATTGGCCCATTGTTCCTATTGCACAGATGTCCTGGGTGCGTCACATTTTCTCCCATGTCAAGATCTTCTATCGTTCCACGTCTCCATTGTATTTCCATCTAATTACGAATCGAGAGCATGCCAACTGCGACAGGACACCTTCATAAATCAGCTAAGCACGCAGCAAGAAAACGGAATTTCCAATAATGACACTGCGCTGACGTCGGTGTCAGTTCTCAACAAAGTAGGTGAAGGCAAAATATTCAACTTCCTGCCACAATTTAATCTCTGCACTTTCTAATATTGACGCCGAAACTGTCTGTTTAATTAAACTAACCCAATAATGGCATTCCTTTAATACACCACGGAATGCTTCTAAGCTGTTTGGCAGGTTTTCATGCTGTCCGACTTGGACGCAATTTGTTTATAGGGGATTTATTGGAGGACGTTGGGTATGACAAACATTCCAGCTTATAATAATAGTATTATAATAGACTAGATCGCCGAGTGTTTTACTGTTCTGAGTTCTCTTTTAAGAGGAAAAGAGTGATATAAAAGAAAAAAGTGTCAAACATGGGTTACTAACAAAAGTGGTAGCGGCTACAGGAGTAACTTGTGCTTTTCCTGTAATTACACTAGAAAGCTGTTCATGTCATTACAATAGAAAGCTGTTCATGTCATTACACTAGAAAGCTGTTCTTGTCATTACAGTAGAAAGCTGTTCATGTCATTACACTAGAAAGCTGTTCTTGTCATTACACTAGAAAACGCAAGAGTGCAAACAAAAAGTAAAGGACCCTACGTGTTTTGCGGCGCATACGGTGCCCATACTTTTTGCAATTAATCAGCACTCGGGGTGTTATGTGGTAAATATCTCGCCGTCTGATTTTACTTCCCACCACATTTCCAGGCATCATTTTTATGTTAGGTCTGTTTAATATCATTATCATGTGCCCTGCCAGCTAGTGTAGTCAATCGTGTCTCTCCGCAGATTTAAGTCATTAGTGTTCTGGATCAACTCTGTTGTTTATATTCCTCCATGCCACCGCCTCAGTTCATCCTGCGTTATTTCTATTGATTTACCTAGCCTCTTTTCCAATTGCTCTTATCAGTTATATCGATGTTTTACATTGCCGCAATAATCCTCACAAAACCAAAGAAAGCTGTTAGTCTCTGTATTATAGCTGCATATACTGTTTTAGTTTAATTAGCCTCTTGCAGGCAATCGTTGTTTGTTACTCTGGTAGTCCAAAGTATTCCTAATATTCGTCACAATTTGTTAATTTACGTTCTCTGTATAACCTGTCAGCATTATCTTTCTTACAATCGATGATAGTGACTTACTGCATATGATATTTTTCACTTTGTGATATGCAACTTTTGCTTGCCCTGTTCAGCTCTTAATCTCTACTATGTATCTTCCATTTGATGTTACTGATGCTACTAGGTATTTGAATTTAAAACTTAGTTAAGCATGTTCCCTCATATTGTTATTTCACATATATGTGTCTTCCTTATCTTTAATATAAGCAATTTTTCTGATTTCTTGACATTCAAGGCGGGTCCTTTTTAGCAGTCTCTGAAACTATAATGACCAACAGTTGTGGATCTATTTGCATTTTTCGCTATAGAGAGAGAAGCGATACGATGACAAAACATATCTTTGCCTTAATCTCAGCTTTAGTTTTTTCACAATTGCCCTTTTTACTTCTCATTTTAAATGCTGCTACTTGTTTCCAGTAAAAATTCTTTGTTATTCGGCGATCTTTCCCATCAAATGTTTATATCGTCCAGCATATTTTTGCAATCCATCATATTTTACTTTATCAAATGCCTTAGTATAATCTATATAGCACAAATATGTCTTTGTGTGTGTGTCTATTCATAAATGTGATATATATATATATATCTGTGTTGTGTGTGTGTGTCTGTGTGTGTGTGTGTGCATATATATGTGCATAAGAATAACGTGTTTTGAAGAGATTAAGGGAGAATGTCGTCGAAACCTACGCAATGATAATAAATGTTTATTTTCTTGACACAAAACATGTCAACTATTGCGCTAAATTATAAATAAGATCTGTCAAATATGACATGCATTGAGTGACTTCCATGTGTTTCAGACTTTCCTAGTGTCCATCTACCTGGGTTTGGCCTGCAACATCGCAAGCGTGGCTCTTCTAATCCCAGCTATTGGCATATTTGTATTGTACAGGTAAGGCTATTGTTTTATGTTCTCTCTCTCTCTCTCTCTCTCTCTCTCTCTCTCTCTCTCTCTCTCTCTCTCTCTCTCTCTCTCTCTCTATCTATCTCTTTCTCTCTGCGTCCATCTCATCATGTATTTATATCTCTCCTTTTTATATCTCTGTCTCTGTCTGTCTCGTTTTCTATCTCACCCCTCATCTCCCTCTATTTCTTTCTCTCTCTCTTTGTTAGCATATTATCGTGTGAGAAATCTGACTGTGAATCAAAACAACGTTGTGCTCTCACTGCCACACACACAGACACACACAGACACACACACACACACACACACATATATATATATAGTATATATATATATATATATATATATATATAGTTAGTATCGATAAAGTTAATGAAAGTAATCATAATAAGTAATTATGGTAAGCATGATACCTTACAACTATATCTATCTTTGCCTATGTCATTTAGAATGAGCCACATTTTTGGCTTCATGTTTCCTGATTTAGCATCAATACATTTAAATCATGTACACGGAAGTAGCGAATTCGTTGGCATTTCTTATTTGTACTTTTTTATGATTTTGTTTACACTTATATTATTATTGTATTTAGCCATATGTTTACTCTTCCTGAAGAAAATCATATAGGTCGAATGGTCGGATTTATGTGATGTTTACCTTAGTTATCAAATACTTGCTTAACATTATTAGCTATTATTATTTATTCATGATGTGTCAAATTGCCATTCCCTGCTGCTGTCATTATTTCTCTTAATCTGTAATCGTCGGAAATGTCAGCAGACACCGAAATCACGACAGTTCCAATTCCAATTCCAATTCCAAAAACGAAAAATTCCAAATTCGGTCTCGTCTAACCTGCTTCGTCAGTTATTGTTGAGAGCCGACGTTTTTGTGGGTTTATTCACCCTAATTCTTGTATTGTGAGTCCTATCTCGGACTGGTTATGTAGCGTACAGGAATCGAAGAGTATATTTAACAATATCGAGCATATACATTCCCAGCCGGCTCCGTGGCTAAAGGCTTGCGAACGCGGTTCGTGAACCGGGTACCAGGCGTTCGAAGCTCAGCTGCGACCGATTTGTGCAGCAGACCGTGTCACGTTGTGTAATAACGTGGTATGGGAGCCGGTCGCTCAGAAAGCAATGGCAAACTACTGAACGTAACACTTGCTTAGTACATCGACAGCAGCTGAAAATGCTCGTGTTGACTGCAACGTCCCGTAAGGGATATGCAACAACAACATTCCCACATAAACAAAGCTGGAGGTCGATCAAAGGCTATGTGTATTCAACAGTTCTGTGTGGAGTGGAATGTTGAAGAGCCGACGAGTAGGCAGAATCGTTGGGAGATTGGGCTGATAATGTTGTGAGCGCGGTCAGGCGCAGGTGGGACGCTTGTGCTCTTCGTCCAATAAGTGAGGAAAGTCTGGTTACCTGTTCCTCCGTGCATTCAGGCCTACAAAATGTTATAGTCTTAACGCTTGACAGATCAATTAGCATTTTCCTGTTACGTTACTTATTTGTTTGTTTGTTTAATTGATTGTTGGCGTACATTTGAGGATTTTAACAATGGCTTTTATGTCAATTTTCTTGGATGGAATAATGACAAATAAAGTTATGAACAAGTGATTATGAAATGGGCGCTTCTAAACATAAAAGTCATAAAGGCAAGGAACCTATGTCACATCAAACGACATAACAATCTAATAAACACCATAAACGGCGGAAGAGGCACGGGGAAATCAGTTCAATAGCGTCACAATTACAAAGAGCAGATTTCTTGGCAAGTTAACGTTCAGTAGTTTGCCATTGCTTTCTGAACGACTGGTACTCTTATCATTGTTTTATAAACATCAACGCACGGCGGTCTGCTTTCGAATCAACCGCCAGCTGTATTTCGAACCCTGTAAGCTGGATTACGAACTGCGTCGGTAACCCCTTCGCCACAGAGCCGGCTAGTAAGTACAATTAAATTAAAACAAAACGGTCAACATCTTTCTCACTAACATTACAGAGCAAATGTATGGCTTGCATACTTTAATGATGTTCTGAATAGACCAGTTCCAAATGACCCGCTGAAATTCAACCGGCTGAAAGTGAGGCTAGAAATCTGCTGGCCAATATGGTATCCCAGCAAACCATATTAAATCCAATATAAAGACTGCATCTGAAATCCTGTACAAATTATTTGGTAGAATGTAGGAGCTCTTAGAAATATCAGTAGACTAGGAGAGTACTGTATCTGGTGAAGTTGCCTAAGAAAGGTGACCTGCAGGAGTGTGGGAACTATTGAAGAATAATGTTATTGTCAATATCTGTGATAATATTTAGCACGATTGTTCTGGAGCGATTAAGAGACGTAAGAGAAGCATTAACTTAACATGTTCAGCATGTGAAGTTTATCAAATGAGTTCTTCATGAGGGAACACTAACTGGTGCGTTTGAAATAAAAATAGGAATACGACACGGATGCCTTTTGTCATCATTAGAATGTTTAGTCGCAATAGACAGGGCTATAAAGACCATAAAATCTATAGATAAGTATGGAATACACCACGTCTGACAAAGCAATTTGATAACTTGGTCATGGCTACGACATCACATTCATGGCACACACACAAGTAATCAAATGGAGGATAAACTAATCACACTTGATTAGAGTTCACAACAACTAAGTCTAAAAACCACAGTAGTCTTCTTCTTCTTCTTCTTTGTCTGCGTTCATCCGGAGATTTTTTTTCTATTGGACGTAGTTCCTGTTTATAGAAGAGCTGCGATACTTGAGCCTTAAGGCCGACATATCCGACTTCTTCGGGCATTTGTTGACCGGGTTAACCTTCCCGGGAAATCACAGTTGTAAGAACAAGGGTAATGAGACTGAACCAAGCAAATAACCGCCCGATCTCTTTTAGGTGAAACCTCACTTCAAGAAGCGGAATCATACGCCTATTTGAGAAGTAGTGTAGACACAAACAGAGAAACAGATAGAGATATTACAATCAGACTACAACAGGCGAGAGGAGATTCCAAAGCACTAAGCAATTTGTGGAAGTCCAGAGACGTCAATTGGAGCACTGCACGTAGAATTTGTATGCCCAGTGTTATATCGATAAAACTGAATTTGTCAGAAGCTTTGATAACAATTAACTGAATGACTAATAAACTGCAAACATTCACTAGTTGTTCCGTGCGCATAATAGTAGTAGTGGAAACAAAATGGTATGATTGAATTACAAATGTAGAACATCATGAGTGAACTAAAATAATTTCCAATTCCAGTGAACCAAGAGATAAGGAAAAGATACTGGCGCTGAATAGGTCACACTGAAAAAAAAATCATTAAAAAAATGATAATATAAAGACACTCTCTCGTTTGGAACCCAGAGGGGGAGGCCTAAAAATATGGAAGATAACTTCAGTCAGAGATGAATAATAGAGGGAGGGCATGGAGGGAGATGCCGAAGATAGCAACAGATAGGACGGCTTGGTGTGGTTTGGGACCTATGCCCCATTGGGGGATAAAGGGCAGAAAACAATGAATGAGTGAACACTATTTATTACTCCCGAGTATGCTGTAAAATCTCTAATTAATGTTGTTGACGGCTCGGAAACGTATACTTCGCAAGAAACTTAATAATATTGAAGGCCGGGGCATAATTATGATTGCTATGTCACGAAGGAAAAGAATAATTTCTAACATAACAAGTCGTAACCGGTGGTAAATTGCAGCCACCATTTGGTTTGTCTAAATATTTAATTAATCTTGCAATAATCCAAACTGTTATTCCTATCGAGACTGTTCTACATGAATTGTGTTTGCTGTTGTGTAAATCATATGTATTTGTCTATGTAACATTAATGAGCATCTCTAAAGACGTTCGCTGTGTTCGATGTCTTAAATTAGTAACAGCGAGTAAATCAGGGGCAACAGGAAGTGGGCTTGGTCACCTTTATAAAAACACAATCGCAAGTGACATTTTTTACGTTGCGGCCAGAAAGCCTTTGTTAGCACAAAAATAGCTACCATACTCTAATGCAGGTGCATTTAACAAACATATATTACCATTTTGCTTAGGTATTAGAGTTTTCTGAACAAACACAGAAATGAAGAAATTCTTGGACGAGAAAACCTATGCACGAGAGACATAATGAGAATGTCGAAAGTCTGTTGACAAAATATCTTCAGAATAGAATAAATTTATTTAATAAAGAACTGAGTAGTAGGGAATCAACGTTACATCTAACTAGGAACTTCAAGAAACAAACAATACAAATAAGTACAAAGACAAATGTTTTGACAACATTCTTCTAAATACAAAATAATGGAAAATAGGGAATCAACGTTACATCTAACTAGGAACTTCAAGAAACAAACAATACAAATAAGTACAAAGACAAATGTTTTGACAACATTCTTCTAAATACAAATTAATGGAAAACAAGAATACTTAGCTGGAAATAAATTGCAGGCTTCTATCCGAATGTCTCATTGAAATATATATATATATTACTGAGTATTAGGCGCGCTGCACAGTTTACCAGGTGGAAGTTGTAATTTAGAGTCAGTATAACTGTTGTAGCTTTATTGCTTGCATTGTATTTATGTTATTTACTCACTCTTGTGAAAATCTAAGCAGTCTTGGACTGTTAGTAATCCACAGCTGTTCTATCTGAACACCGAACATGACTAAACATGCTTGTTATATAATACTTGGGTTTATATATTTCAGACCACTACGCAAGCAGCACAGAATTCGTCTTCACATCAACTTCTTCGTAGCCCTGGTGTTTTTCAACATTTTGACCATCTTGTGGGAAGTGCTTGTGGCGCATGACAGACTGGTGACCATGGGTGCTACAGGGCACTAGTGTCTCTCTGATCTTTCAGAACGGTGTAAGTGCTTGCGTGTTTGAATCCCGCCTGTCTGTATGTATAACATGGCTTGTTATTTACGGTTGACGTATCAGCATTGCACAGCGTAGACAGGGAGCCTCAGCTGCAGTGTGGCCAGACACTCGCCTGCTGATCTGGTGGTCATGGATTCCATCCACAGCTGGGTGGATTCGCATTTTTAAAACTGCTATAGTCTCCGAGCCTACACTGAATACCAAGAATATCTTTGCAAGTAAAGGCGGCCGGCGTGATACTGACAAATCACTCAGAATTCAAATTCCAATTCCAATTTTCAAAACAAAAATTCCAAATTCGGCCTCGTTCAACCTGCCTCTTCAGCTGTGATTATTGTTGAAGTCCGTGGTTTGTGTGGGTTCATTCACCCTAATTCTTGTCTTGGGCGCTCTTTCGAGTGAGTCCTATCTCGGACTGGTTTGTATCTGTGACGTCAGCTGGGGGATCGGTCGGCGGCTGTCCTTTGTTCCCGTCTCTGGCGGTTTCTTTAGTTAGTGAAGGCTCCTGGCTCGTTTGGCTTGACTGGTTGCAGTCCTTAAAAGTACTTTTTATTGGTTTGTTGCCTCTTTTGGATGTTTTCATTTTCCTCCTTGCGCCTTTTTTCTTCTTCGAGTTTGAGCTTCTGTTGCCATTCGATTTTTTCCTCTGCGGTCATCCACGGGAGGATCTCTCCGTTTTCTATATAGTACGTGTAGCCGGGTCCATCCTCAAAGTCAGTAATTCTATTTGGGTATTTTACCGGTCTCCTGAGATTCTTGGGTTTCTTCTTTTCTCTTTCATCCCAGCGCCTTTTGAATTCCTGGTGCCTGCGTTCCTTCATTCTTGCACCTTCTTGTAGCTCCTCTAAGGTAGGCCACCGGGCCTCTCCGTGTCGTCATCAGGGTGCTCACCTCGGTTTTCTTCGGATGTCTGGCGAGATATTGGTTTCCCTTGTCAGCCTCGGGCGTCGCGGTCGGGCTGCTGGCTTTAGCTTGCGGTTCAAGCTCGGTCTCTTGGCTTTCATCTTGCGGTTTTTGCGGTTTCTCTGTGGTTTCTTGTATGGCTTCTGTTGGTTTGCTTTGGAAAAGTTCAGTTTCAGCTTTTTGTATTCTCGTTCTGATTTAATGGTTTGTAGGATTTCTTCGTTCTCATTCTGTATCAGTGCCATATGGTCCACTTCTTGCTTGATGTTTTGATGGATCTACTTTATTTCCGCCAATAGTTTTTCGTTGTCGCTGGTCGGAGTCGGCGTCAGCAGTGCCTTGACTTGTTTTTTCAACTCGTCTATCTTCTTTTTCATTTGATGTCTTTCAGCTTGTGCTATACCCGTAGCTGTCTCGTCCCTCCGCATTGCTTCCTTGAATGGTGTCTTTGTGGTAATTGCGATCTTTAAGGCGTCTCTGTGTCTTGCAGGTACGGATAGCCCAAGTAGTCTAGCTCCATGCTTGCCCAGGCAGTTGGCGCACGTTCGTTTGTTGTTAGGTGCTCGGAAGTCCGTGTCCAGCTTGGCCAGCGGACACTCTTTGAAGGCGTGGTGATCGGCGCAGTACCGGCAGATTTCCGTCTTACTGCGGCATGCTGCTCTGCTGTGGCCGGCCCTCTGACATCTGGAACATTGGATGATCCTTGGGATGCATCTCTCTGGCTGCTGCATTCTCTAGCTTGATTGATACTGTGATCGGCATCTCGCTGCTCTCTGTCGTCACCACCGCCAAGGTTGTGGGATTCTTGGAGTAGGTGGGGAGCCGCTCTGCCTTCAAGAATCGCGTGTGGAGATTCTGTTCTCGTAGCTGCTTCAGAATTTCTTCGTCTGATAGATCCACTTGGATACGCTTGATAACCCACTTGCTTGTCGGTGAGTCGGTCTTTCCGACTCTGGTGTCTTTCTCCTCCCTCTGCTTCTCAGTAGGTTTGGCTCTTGTCTGTGGTGGGCTGTTGATCGTCTCCCTCATGGTGGCTCCAGTAATAGCTGTAGTTTCAGGTTCTTTGATGCAGCTAGCAGGCATGTTCTCCACGTTCATCTTCTTGACGGTCTTGTCGGCTCCCACGCTGCACATCTTGGATACCTCGTGTCTTTTGTTGTTCTTGCAACGTGACATTTTCCTCCCCCGTATCAGGCTTCTTGACTTGTTCAGGTGACTTGTCTTGATAGCGCTCGCAGTGCGAAGACGAAATGACACGTTTTACGCACGACTCACAGAATGCTGATTGGTCTATACAAATACGGTTAAGGCACCGCTGACCGATGTGACTTAAGGCATGTAAAATATCCTTTACTGTTACTGTACTTACGCATCATAGATGGTTGAAGTGAATCAAAACTGTCTGTGATGTCCATCAGAGCACATCTGCTGATTTGCTTACATGGATGTGTAAGTATAAAACACCATTAGAAGATGTACCAAGGGCACACCATAAGTGTTTGCCCTGTCTATGAAGAGATGCTAGAACAGTGGTTCTTAACCTTTTTTTGCCCATTCCCCCCTTCACCATATTTTCAGAACGCCATTCCCCCCACCCTTCCTATCAAAAATTTGGCCCGTTCCCCCCTTCACCGTATTTTCAGAACATCATCCCCCCCCCCCCTTTCATATTTCCTATCTAAAAATCCCCTCACCCCTACACAGTATACGTAAAAGTGGAAGGCAAATGTAATAGCATATACTAAAACAAGTCTAGACATCCACATAAAACATGATTTGTGGGTCTACTTACTTTATAAAATGAATTTTAGAAGGACGAGACATACATAACTGTAAAGTATGAAGGGGAAAACTATGTCAAGTAATCGGTGCTTGTATTAACACGATCTTGAAATGGTCTTCATCCCCCCCCCCCCTGGAAACCCTGAAATTCCCCCCTGGGGGGGGGGGGGGGGGGGAATTCCCCACCGGTTCAGAACCACTGTGCTAGAAGAAAGTTAAAACTAGGCACACCTAAAGTGGGTATTTACCGTAATTAAACTGCACACAGGAGTCTCCGAAAAATTCACTCGTGAACCGAAGGAAAAGGCGAGGAATCGAACTCACAACCTTCGGAGCCCGAGTCAAACGGCTTGACCACTTCGCCACGGACACTCCCGTGGTCCCGTGATTGAATTGAAACAACCAACCCAGATTGTGGAGAACTAGTCAATATGTCTTTGTATGTGAGATAAGTGTTTACACTTATTAGAACCTCTGAGGTCCGCTTGTTATGTTAAAACAAAACATTGGCACCAGTATTCACTTACTGCTGGAGACCTATCAGGCCTTACACTACATACAAAACTACCACACCCCTCCATCATTAACCTGGTCTAAAATCCACATGATCCTACAATAATGGAATATTCACATAATTCGATCCAAATATTGAAATGGTTTGGTAATATTTTATATGGTATTTCGTTATCCATGTCTCCTTGTACCTTAAGAGAAATGTTATAAGGAAAGTTTACGTGTATGGTGGTGTGAAATTTCGTCTCTCAGAATATGAGGTCTATAAAATTGATTTTTTGTCTCACTTGCAAGCTTTTTTTTTTAAAATCGTCTGATACTATAAACTATCAACAATTATCAAGATAGTATAAATTTGATTAAATGGATGTTTCACTAATGCAAATAAAGCTTATGTAAAAACGGCAACGGGATATATGTGAGTGGATGAACAAACGAGAGACAGAGCTTTATTTTCACAGGTTCGTCTGACATCCTGCCCATCTTATCTCTTTGCTCTCATACATTATTTCATTCAAACTTTACTTTTAAAGTTAATCTTAGGCAACAAAGACAACAACATAAACATTATATCCATTATAAACGCATCGAAAATGTACAATGATCAATAAAACATGACTCAATAAAATTAGTTTTTGACATTAGTAAATGTAGATGTATCATTCAAAAGTTATGAAAATGTTTATTATACCAGTCATCCTTTGAGATTATTATTATTTTTTAAGGCGGCATATATTATATTAAGTACTAAGATAGTGTTCAATTAAGTTGCGATTGTATGTATATGGATTGTTGGTATATATGATCTGTTGCAGAAGATTGTACCACAGCTGAGCTGTGGATTACGCTAAGCTTGTTTTGCATAAGTCTATCCTAGGTTTAGGGACATGGCGTAAGTTTAGTCGTTCGCTATGTCTTGCGTTATATTTCGACAATAGCCAAAGTTAGTGTGAAGGACTTTGATTCCATGGAGTTTAGGAATTAGTTTGGCCTTATTAACAAAACAAACAAACAAATTTTAAAAAAAAGCTTTTGCGGTGTGGCAGTAACTGAAGACGTTTATATGGGCTATAATTGTCAGTAAGCTTTATACCATTAATTAAAACCGCAGCCCTTTTCTGGACTGAATTAAGGCGCAAAGAGTTGCTTAAAAGTCGGCAGGGTAGACTTCATTGCACCGGGTTTTATCCCATATGGCTCGGCCTCTTTCCGCAGCGCGGAAAGCGTCACACAAAGCACGAACTCCGAAGCTCTAGCGACGACCCACAGGAGTCTCCGAAATATTTCATTCGTGAACAGAAGAACTAGTCCAGGAATCGAACCTACAGCCTTCGGAGCTCGAGTCAAACAGCTTGACCACTTCGCTACGGAGACTCCCGTGGTCCCGTGATTGAATTGAAACAACCAACCCAGATTGTAAAGAACTAGTCAATATGTCTTTGTATGTGAGAAGTATACTATATATTTCTTGTATTTTCATCAAGGAAATGTTTAATATTATAACACCAGTTGACATTTTTGCTGTTTAATTAATGAGTGCTTGCATATAGGAAGTAAATGTTAGATTTCTATCAATGATGAATGATGAGAACCAGTGTGTTGTGCTCATTTATACTTTCTACAGGCATGTTACCAATGTGGAGCTGAAGAATTTTATGTAACTTTAGAGTCTGAAGTCTTTGCCTCGTTGCTATTAACATAGATTGTGTTGTAATAATAATAATTTGCATACGATTTGCTGTAACTTCACTTACCTATATAACTTAATGAAAAACCAAGGTCTTTACTGTAAGTATGACCTCTAAGGTATATTGGCAACATTGGGAAATGCATGCTACTGTGAACTAAATATGAATATAGTAACACGTGTAAATATACATGTGTGCCAGTATGTATCTGTCCGTGTATACGAGTGTGTTATGATGTTGTACGACAGTCTTCAGCCTAATGACTGTATGATAATTCCAGCTTAATAGCTGTATGGCATGTTCTAGTTAATGACTAATGCTGCAAGGCAATCTTAGCCTATTTGCTGTACAATGGTTTCAGTTTAATGACAGTATGTAATGTTCATCCTAATAGCTTTGTGACCATTTCAGCCTTATGACTGCATGAAAATATTAACCTAATGGTTGCATTAAACGTTCAGCGTAATATCTGTATATACAACCTAATGGCTGAATGAAGAATATGAATGTACAAAATAAATAGTAAATGCAGAGCGCTGGACAAACCTTATGCAATCAAAAAGCAGACAGAATATTCATGCAGGCATTGACTTAAAATTATAGTTTGAAAACGGACAAGGAGAAATGTCGTGCAATCCACAGGGAAACCCGATTCGTTACGATTAGTTCCAGTTGATTCTGTCGACCTATTTTCTTTATAGCTCTATGACTCTATGATTGAGTCACTCACTATATTTTAATATTCTTACGAACGCAATCAGCTTGAAGAGCAACTTTTACATTTACTTTTACATCCTTTTATATCATCCTTTCGAGAAGCAAAAAATAATAACGCTGTAACCAACCAAGTGTGTAGAAGCAGGCAAGCAATCAGGGTTGGTGTGTGCTTGCTATCTGTCCTCGAAGAAAACCTTAGTTTTGAATCCAACTGATGTTGAATTAGTCTTCAAGAAATAAAGCATTATGGGAACAAAACATGGAGGAAACTACCAAGATATATAGAAAGGGATGGGAGGGATTTGCATACCAGGTTGAGTACCTACTGATTCATTGCTTGGATACAGTTAAAGAAAACAATATACACTCTGAACATGTGAGTTTACAAGCTGCGTTGTTTTGTTTTTTAATACTTTTTGAATCCGGCGCAATTGTTTATTAATTCATTACTTACGAAATGTGGTAATTACCTAATTGGAATGATGGAGGAAGGAGTGGCTACTCAATCGATCCATGAGGTATTTGTGGTCTGAGACGATAAAAGGTCGTTTGTCAAGGCAGTCACCACACCGTCTACAGGATATTGTTTTTTTTTAAAATGTCACCTCGAATATATAAAATCTGTGTGTCTTACCGAAGATTAGAACGCACGTCTCACGAAATGTTAGGCGGGAAAGTTAACAACTCAATCACGCTCTCATCTAAATGGGAAAAATAGATAATTAAATGCCATGTTGAACAGGGTTAATTAGCCGTCATAAAAATCTGACATCCGCTGGCGTTGACAGTACTCTTGTGGAATGTCCCAGTACACAATGATATCATTTCCGGTAATAATTAATAATTAACGCACTAAATGCAACTATAAGGATCGCGAAAGCCCAAGGGCTAGCAAACTTAGGTATCAGCACATGTCCTGGGGGTGGGGGATAAAGGTGCTAGGTGTGATATTGTCTACAACATCCATTGAGTGCCGACTTGTTTATAAACATGTCAAGCTAGAGCCATATATGATGTCAGAAAGAGATAAATGAACGGCTATATCGAACCTGTTCCGTAGTTTCGCAGTGGATCGTGAATGTGAACGTACAAACTGGGATGCAACGGCGATGTGGTTTCTGACGTGACTGTTGCGAAATCCATGGACGTTAGAGTAATTTACAATCACTATCTGAAAAAAATACTCAATGAAAGTAAAACATTGTGCATAACTAGAAGAAAGATACAAGCAAATGTTTATTTATTTAGTGAGAAGAAAGGCACAGGAGGACATTATGACGAGTAGAAAAATGCACAGTAGATGAGGCAGAATCAGACCGAGAGAAATAACGCTAGAGGGCATAAAACGAGAGCTTGAAGGTAGTGATCATCTGTAGAACTGACCCAGAACACCAAGAACCATTATCTGTTGACAGACAAGAACGCTTTTGCCACCTGATAGAACACGTGACTATGATGACCCTATGATACCGACCGTGTGTCACCGAGATCCCTGTGGGAAGTAACGAATAGTAATGCTATAACCTACCTTACATGTCGTAAGTGGCCAACAAGGGAGGTTGGTTTGAAAATGCCTTCTCCATCTTGTAGAAATCTTTAGCTGCAAAGCCAACAAATCATCCACACGTTTACAAAGGTCTGAGCGTGATTTGGCTGAGGAACTATAATCTTTCCAAGATGAAGGGCAGCAATACTCCCAATACTCACCCTGGCCTGTTAATGGATCCTTTACTTTGCTACTACATACAACTATTATCATCCACATTATTGCCAAGAGTGCAATACATTTAATTAGTTGATTTTGTTATTTCTAGAATGGATGTAAAGTACTAGCCTTCATCCGGCTGTATTCACGCAGCGCCACGTATGTGTGGATGTTCTGCGAAGGATTTTATCTCCATCGCCTCATTAGCAACGCATTCAGGCCACCGAAGTCGCTGCTCTTCCTATATCTCATTGGATGGGGTAAGTATAAAGGATCGCATTCGCGAACAGTGTCTAATCTCTTATTGTACTTTATTCTCATTAACGTTGATAGTGATATAACTTCAAGTGATGGGGTGGGCGTGGCCAAAGGGTTAAGGTGCCACTCTTACATCGTTAGTCGTTAGTCGCGGTTCCAGCTTCACGACAAAGGGTCATCCCATAAATTTCCGCTCCTGTGTCAGTGAATATCATACACAATGATCCGCACTGTCCAATGTTAAAAGTGGAAAAGACAACAGTCTCGACAAACCAACAGCACGTAAAGGCATACATACATAAGGTCGCTGACAGAATGCCAATACAACAGACCGCCACAAAAATTACAGTTCATCGTTGATGGGAGCAATAGTCACTAGAAAACCAGAAAATTCACGACCATTACTGTATAAACAAAATCAGCTAATTCTGCAACCGTATGTCCGCCATTTTTCTGAAATGCAGTTCACAATCCAAAAACCGCGGACACATGCAAAAATCATTCTACGTAAAATTCACAGATCACAGTGTCACTCCACAGACCCAACTCAGTAGGTGGGTGACGGACCATGCACTACCAGCCCAACATGAGGAAAATGAGTATAAAAACCGTAGCCAGAAGCAAAAAACTTCAGAGGTCTAAACATATCAACAGCCTATCCGCTTTATTGGACCGGAAGCCTCAATCTTGCATAGTTAATTACATGTTATATCGCTTTGTAAACGGCCGACGCTCATATCATTGAGGTAATTAACATAAAGAGATCGGCTCCGAAATCGCCCGCAGCTGACTTTGAACATTGTATGTCGGGATTCTGAAATTGAGTTCTCTACCCATACAAATGGTTCACATATATAAGTTTCTACAGTTGAGTGACACATATATTTATTTACTGGCGGCGTTACGTCGGTAAGTTTTCATAAACGAGTCACACATGCAAGTTTCTTTACATTTATGTTAAAAACATAGTTGTTTACTGATGATTTCACACATATAATTGTTTATTTGAGGTATCACGTGTATACGTGTCTAGATATGATATTAATACACATAGTTGTTATCGTATGGTATCACTCACATAGATATTTACTCATGGTCTCGCACATTTAGAACTTTATGGCGTTCATCTGTTTATTTTTCAGGCTTTCCATTTTGCTACACGTCACTGTACAGTGCGTTACGTCTGTTCTTTGACAACGAAAGGTGAGTCACATTATATCACATGCATGTCACAGCTCATATTTACACCATTACATTTTCCATAATGCAGAAGATATAATACTCTATTTCATCTATAGTGCAATGGGCGATAAATAGACTAGTGGATAACTGGTGAAATATCTGACAATATATAATATTTGTAGAGAAATATCGTTTACAGAACGTCACTGTCAATCCCATTATTTTTAACTGAATTTTTAAATTTCTTGGCAAGCTTACGTTAAGTTCTGAACGACCGACACTCATATCATTTCATGAAAACCAACGTAAGAGCGGAAACAAATGAAACCGTATTAAAATATATAGTATTTAAAAAGAACTGGACAAGATCCTGAGTAGAAACGAAGGGTAAATCAAAAGCATACATTCGACACAAAAACGATAATGGAATACTCCTTGTGTCAGTTACCCCAGGACAATGACTTGGATACCCGATAATTACTTTAGTGTAGACATAAACGTATTTCCTATAGCCCTGTAACAGTCCGAATATGAATAAGAAAGTCACTGTGGGTAGTACTCTTGCCTACCCGACTGATGGTCTTGCGGTTCAATCCGCATCGGAGAAGATTTCTTTAAAAGTGACCAGGTAGACCCAGCCTAAAATACCGTGATACTGACCATGCCGACCATCTAGTGCCAAATAGTTGATACAAGTTTATGACAAGCACCAGTTACCTAATATGCTTTTACTGACTTAATTTAGTAACAAGATGTAAGTCTTCTTCATAATAAAAGTAAACAGTTAGACATAACATTAATACAGACAAATAACTTAGGCATATATTTTTATAACGAAAACAATGTTTTTATATATATATATATATAATAATATATATATATATATATATATATATATATATATATATAATATATATATATATATATATATATATATATATATATATATATATATAATATATATATATATATACACCACACTCACACACTTTTTTTAAACAATATCTAATAAATAAAATACACACCTCCCCCGATGTGTCTCCACCTTGCCGTGGTGGGGGAGCTTGAGTGTCCCGTTGACCCCATTGTGCTTGCCGATGGGGTGAAAACTACATATCGGACAGCGTATGGGATAAGGACCAGACTAAGAGAGACACAACCTGCTGCTCTGCAGGAGACTGAGGATAGCAGTCAGAAAGTTTAAATCAGGCGCATGAAGGCAGTTCTTGTTTCGGACAATACTCTAAGGCTCTCTGTCGAGGGTTTAGGCTGAACGCCTCTAAGCCACGAGACCCTCGGATCTGAGAGTTGGGCCGATATCCACCTACCGAAAAATTTGAATCGAGATACTGAGCAAGCTACATGCCCAGTTCTGACCACTTGTTTGAAGGCTCTCAGCTGAGGGATATGTTGGATTCCCGGATGAGATGGCCTGGCCGTTTCTCACTGACTGCTGCACGAAGGTAAGGTGCTGAGCCGGCAGCACATGTAGCCTACCTCGTGAGCGAGTACAAAAAGTCAGTAAAATGCCCCAGTCGAGGAAATGGTTACGAAAGCTGTCTGTATCTAACTCATAGAGAGTGTAGATAAAGTGGAGAAACGTCTCAATAACGCGAAATGGAACGCACGGCGAGCGAACCTATTGCGTGGTCCAAAGTCAAAAGCAAAAGCTTACCGAGTGGATGTCGCCCGCAGTCTGACCTCCCCTGGAGCTCACTTGAGCGACCAGTGGCAAGCGAGATGCCCAATACATGGAAGTGAGGAACTAAAGCAGCCATGAGCAGGACGTGGCAACTCCTCGGGTGAGCCCAGTCTCGGAGCAATATGTGCCGGCTCTGAAATTATGGAAGCCTCCTTGGATAGCGAGGGACTGCCCATTGTCTGCCCCTGCCTTCCCCTTGAGGGCCGACCGCGATGTCGTTGGTCGTTCTATCTTGACCAGCTGAGATGTGGGCGACATCACAACAGTCTAACGTGCCTCGAAATCAGAGGAAGGTTAACCTCATTAAAAATGCCCGCCGGAAGTCGGAAGTGTCGTCCTACGGGTGGCAAACTAAAAATTGACACTACGCAATTACGTCCGAGTGAAATGTCTCGTCCGAATGTCTCTCGTGCTAGGAACAGCTCTGACTACCTAGTTTCCGAATGCCGCTCTTGTTCGGAACAGCTCTGACTAGGTAGTTTTCCGAATGTCCGCCGTGCCTGGAACAGCTCTGATGGGTACAGGGACAAGCACATGTCCGAAAACTCGCTTAGTGGAAACCAACCGCAGAGCTGACCGGTTTGTGCAGGAACGGCCCAGGGCGAGCGAAATGCCCAATATATTGAAGTGAGGAATTAAAACAGCCATGAGCAGGACGTGACGATTCCCTCGGTAAAACCCAGCACCAGAGCGTTATGTGCCGGCTCTGCAATTATGGAAGCCACCCAGGATGGCGGAAAATGCTATGGACTGTCCCTGCCTTCACTTGAGGGATGACCGTGTAGTCTTCGACTGTTCCAACTTGACCAGCTGAGATGTGGACGGTACCACAAAAGTGAGAGTCTCCCAGGATTGCTAACCTGGTCAAAAATGCACGCTAAAAGTCGGATGTGTTGGCCTGAGGGTTTCGACCCGAGGGTGCCTAACCAGACACACCGCAATCACATCTGAAAAAATCACTCCGGATGAACGCAAAGAAGAAGAGAAATACACACATCAATAAGAAATGATTAGCAATAATAAAACCCGTATGTGGAAATTAACAGACACTTAAACATGAATAAGATCAATTATTACAGAACATAAAATTGTATAAACTCAGGAATAAAGGAGAAAAATCTTTAATCTAACATTATGATATATATTTTATGTCGTAATTGCAACTCATAAATACATTAATATGCATTGTAGAAATATTTTGACGGAAATAAACGACTTTTCATTCATGCCACTCGAGTGTGTTACGATCCCTGCTAGATTCACTGGCTGGTTCTGCTATCACGAGGAGGGTGAGGTTTGGGGGGGGGGGGGGGGGGGGGGGGGGGGGGGGGGGGGGGGGGGGGGTCATCCAATGATTCATCCGATAAGATCAACCTTAGGAAGTTCAGCTAAAAGGAAGAATGTCGACTGATTGGTTCAATATAAATTGTCCGAATGAAGCAAGGCCGATTAAAAAATGGCAGTTCCAATCTAAGCGCAACCCACGAATCAAACATACGAATTGGGTCATCAATGAAGACTGAACTACATGCGGTAGTCAATGCACGCTGATTGGCTGGTTACAGAGATGGATTTACCAATGGAAAATGATTGTATTCAATCAGGACAGTCCGCACTGAATCAAACAGATCCTACCAATTCATTCCTTAGCATATTGATCTGTTGATCTGTTGATCTCAACGTTTTTATGATGTGTATATTTATGTTCTCCCTGGCCCAGGGAGTTAAATGACTTTCTCCGTAATCCCGTTTATCCACGTTGGTTAATGCAACGCACGAGAATTGGAAGCGGTTCCCGCCGCGTTGGTAACTTACAGAATAAGTGAGCCGGTCGCCCAGAAAGCAATGGCAAACTACTATGCGTGGTCTCGAGGTATGGTGTCTGCCTCGAGTGCTGGAAGTCCCGGGTTCATGCCCCGGTGAGGACCGGGATTTTTTCACGTGGACTTCTAGTAATAAAATTTCCCCTGGTCTCTGGGTAGTGAGATCGGACGCCCGTGTGTATTTTTGCGCACGTAAAAAATCCCTTGGCAGTTGGAAATCGAAAAAGAGTAGCCTAACGGCGCTGCCCGGGCAAAATTTCGAGTTAAAAATCTACCCAAAGTATTTCAGGATCCTCGCCGGTGCTACGGAGTTCGTGCACTGAGCTGAGTTTCTCCAGACTCAGGTATGAGTTAGGAGGAGAACGGAGCACTTATGGGTTACACCCGTGTGCCGTGATGTTGATCCATCAACTAAAACTAAACTAAATCTAAAAAAAACTAAGCGTAATCTTGCTAAGAAATCAACGACAGTGGTAACATGCTGGTGTTGACAGCGATGTCCTGTAAAGGAAAGCGAGACAAAAAAATATGTATGTAGTTGAATATTATTATAATTATTATAATCATTATTAACATTATCATTTTCACCGTCATCGCATCACCAATGTTAACAGTCTGTGTTATGCAGCTCCCAGGTTCAGTCACCGCTTCATATGCAAGTTATAGGGAAAACATGAGAGTAATGTGGTAGATGACGATGAGGTAGACAATAATTGAGTTTCTTTGTCTTTGTTAGAGGCAGCATGCATTGCTTCATCCGTTGATTCATCTTTATAATAATCTAGTCTCGCTGTTTTATTGAGAGGCGGTATTCGTCTCTTCACCCCATGCTATATCTTTACAATACTCTCTGTATAATAGATTGTATTCATCTCTCCACTCTTAGCTCTACATTTACAATACTCTAGTCTCTCTGTATCATAGATTGTATTCATCTCTCCACTCTTAGCTCTATATTTACAATAGGCTAGTCTCTCTGTATCATAGATTGTATTCATCACTCCACTCCTAGCTCTATATTTACAATACTCTAGGGGTTTCTGTATCATAGATTGTATTCATATCTCCACTCTTAGCTCTATATTTACAATACTCTAGTCTCTCTGTATCATAGAGTGTATTCATCTCTCCACTCCTAGCTCTATATTTACAATACTCTAGTCTCTCTGTATCATAGATTGTATTCATCACTCCACTCTTAGCTCTATATTTACAATACTCTAGGAGTTTCTGTATCATAGATTGTATTCATATCTCCACTCTTAGCTCTATATTTACAATACTCTAGTCTCTCTGTATCATAGACTGTATTCATATCTCCACTCCTAGCTCTATATTTACAATATTGTAGTCTCTCTGTATCATAGAGTGTATTCATCTCTCCACTCCTAGCTCTATATTTACAATACTCTAGTCTCTCTGTATCATAGACTGTATTCATATCTCCACTCCTAGCTCTATATTTACAATATTGTAGTCTCTCTGTATCATAGAGTGTATTCATCTCTCCACTCCTAGCTCTATATTTACAATATTGTAGTCTCTCTGTATCATATATTGTATTCATCTCTCCACTCCTAGCTCTATATTTACAATAATCTAGTGTCTCTGTAGTATAGATTGTATTCATCTCTCCACTCTTAGCTCAATATTTACAATACTCTAGTCTCTCTGTATCATATATTGTATTCATCTCTCCACTCTTAGCTCTATATTTACAATAATCTAGTGTCTCCATATCATAGACTGTATATATATATCCACCCCTTGCTATATCTTTACAATAATCTTGTGTCAATGTCTTTATCAGAGGAGGCATTCTTATCTCCTTTCCTTTCTCTGTCTTTACAATAATAGTTTCTCTGTGTTTATGAGAGACAGTATTCATCTCTCCATTCCTTGCTCTATCTTTCTGTATTCGCTGTAAATTAGTAATGTTAAAATAATTGAAGCTTCAGTAAATGATAATATACAACAGACTGGTTTGGTATAGGGAAGACAAATGGGCATGGCTTCATTGTGTCCCTTTTTTTCTGTAACTTGTATAGGAAAATATAAGGAATGTGTGAGTAAATATGCACCTGGCACAACATAATATCTTTGGGGTCGAATGTGTAGATATAGCTGAGCCTCGATATGCTGACTATAAAGTATTATTATTAAAATCACAAACGAGAACTTTAAATCGAAATAAGGCAGTGAAAACCAACGTGAAAAACAAAACACATCGCAGTACCACGTAAATAAAAATCATGACAGCGACACACATGTCACAGATGTTTTTATCAGCAGAGAGAAATTACCGAAAGTGAGCAGTTGTGATTATCCAGGTTCACTGCTGACGGGCGATCGAAATGTGTTGACAGGATTTATAAGAAGAACACACTTTGCTCTGCACAAATTAAAGTAATTAAAACCTGTCTGGATCGCACAAGAGAAAATGCAAACATGAGAGTACCAAGAGCGTGCATATTTCCTGTGTGAACAGGCGGGTGTGGAATGTGGACATTTAACTGATTCAGTGTCAACGGATAATATATCGCCAAATGTGCCAGATTTGGACAGAGTTACGATAAAACGCTATTAGGGTAATCGTGTTATTTGTTTTTGTTTCGTGGTATCTTCCACAATTTTAACGCTCAAAGTAGGGAAATATGACTACTTATATGAATTAAATGAGATGCTCCACACCAGGAGCTGGGCGATGCCGGGACGGGTCAGACAGACAGACAGACAGACAGACAGACAGACAGACAGACAGATAGTCGGTAATGGGAACAGGAACTTATATGACTACTTATATGAATTAAATGAGATGCTCCCCACCAAGGACTGGGCGAAGCCGGGCCGGGTCAGCTAGTGTACATTATAACACTTGTTCTTGATTGTGTATCATGCTTGGTTCAAACCAACAATTGCTTTGGCGCTGGATCAGTTAATAATTCAGCTGAAAAGCGCATATGTTCGTTTTAATTTACTTGTTCCCAGAAAAGTATTAAACATGCCATGGGTAGAAACGTGTACTATCAGATATATCCTACAATAACAAGATTGGTTAATAAGATAAAAATAATGAAGAATACTGAAGTATGTTAGTTGTGTAAAGAGGCATGAAATTTTGCAAAAAGATCATTATGAAGGAAACCGTACCGGGGAAGCGTAGAAGAGACAGAACACTTCATAGAAGGATTCAAGATGTGATTGATAATTTACCCATGACTGCAGTAGAGGCAAGTTTTCAAGTTTATGAAACAGAAATATGTAGTCTGCTGTGGGGGGAAAGATCTGCGCAGGACAATCCACTGGGTGATGAGGATGATCTCTACTGTGGGCAAGGGACAACAACAATCCTGTGCAACTTCACGCCGTCGTCAGCAATGCCGTATTGTTGTGGGAACACTGTGTCTGACATTACAGCGGAATTGGTTTTCGTTACGTTTGATTCATTTACATTAGAGAAACTGATAACACTAGACACCTTGATTGAAAGAAACGGGCAGCGGGATTTCAAGAAATGTTGAATATTAGTTAAATTATCTTCGCCACTATAGATTATTAACTGATTTCAATGAATATCTCCACCGTGATGAAACAATCCATTAATGAATCGATCTTATTTTTACACCCCCCCCCCTTTTTTTTTTTCATTCCCCTCCCCCACAAACTGGATAAATGTTAAAAATCTGCATGGATGTGGATTTGAACGCATGACCACCTGCCGTATAGACACGGGTGTAAGTCTCTGCGCTGCGGCGGCTTCCTGGGTATACGACTGTAGTCCCATATTCATGGATCGATCGGCACTCGATATTGTTACAGTCAACATCATGTCTGGCGCCTTTACTTATCAGCGAACGTTCTGGTACTTATTTTAGACAGGCCCGACCTGGGAATACTTTATCCACACAAACAATATTCTGAGTGTCCATTATCTTATCTGTGAAAACTGCCTCGAAACCTGACAAACTCCAGCAGTTTCATTATTTCTGCTTGAGGCTCGCTATCAAATAGCGATGGGACTTTCATAAATGATGATGGCGCTTTCATCAGCAGATCAAACAGAATGTATTAGTGAATGACGAGTGAAACTCACTGTTGAAGATCAATTACTTACCGTTTTCCATATTGTTTTAAACTTACTATATCCGTAACATACCTAGTTTCACCCCATTCATCGGATGTTTTAACTAATGATTGTTGTGAAACAGAAACACAACTTCTTCTTCTTCTTCTTCTTCTTCTTCTTCTTCTTCTTCTTCTTCTTCTTCTTCTTCTTCTTCTTCTTCTTCTTCTTCTTCTTCTTCTTCTTCTTCTTCTTCTTCTTTTACTACTACTACTACTACTACTACTACTACTACTACTACTACTACTACTACTACTACTACTACTACTACTACTACTACTTCTACTACTACTACTACTACTACTACTACTACTACTACTACTACTACTACTACTACTACTTCTACCATTACTACGTATTCTTCTTCCTCTCATCCTCACCCTCCTCCCACTGTCATCTGTTTTATTATTGTGTCACTTTTCTCAATCACGTTTCTATGTGATTCACTACAAATATTGTCACCTGCTGTTAGCGGGTCCTCTGTTAACATCTTATTTACATTTGCAGAAGCCGGCATTTATTGGAGTCTGTCACCATACATGTATCTTTAGTTCCTTGATTTCTGAGAATTCTACATTGCAAAGATTGTTATGTTTATAAGATGTTTTGAAGTTTTCGAGATTTAATTTAATTTTGCTTTTTAACAGATGATGATCTAAACCTACATCTGCGCGTCTGTGCTTCCCCATAATCTCTTCTTAACCCGTGTAAATCTAATCTTGTGGTTGTTCTCGGGTTATTCATTAAAAGGTTGACATTATCATCTCTTTCGGTGTCAGCTGTACTTTGACGTATGTTATAATATTTCTCCTTATGAGCTTCATTGATATCATTTGCTTATGTTTTGGATCACATTTATGTTTACTTTTTAATTTTTTGGTTCTAAATATTGCTCTCTTACTATTTTAGAACTTACTGCTTCCCATTCTCTTGTTGCTTTCTCTGCCTCTTTAGATAGCATTAAGGTCACCCTTTCTCTATACAATCATTGCCCTCTGCGTGAACTGAGGTAGCACTGTTTCACCTGTGTTTAGAAATGTTTTACTCGTTCCCTTCCATCTTGTTTTGCATAATCATCAAATGCTAATATAATAATTCATTCACTCTGTCACTTGTGCTGTCTTAACCAATTCATTCATAGTTCTTACATCTCGTACGCCAGTTCAGTAGATGTACGTAGTTGATATTAGATCAATCGCCAATCCAGACTTTTGGTCGCTTTCTTCGCATCGCATTATACTTCTTAAAACTCTTCCTGTTTATTTTGGCTGGCTCAGTTGTCTTTCCTTGTGTCAAGACTTGTTCATGGTTGGTTGGGTGTGGCAGGTAAAGCTGTCTACCGGATGAAATAGTCAGTACCCACATCATGTGCTCCAATCACGATCAATACGGACATTTTGTTTAAATTGTCCTGGGCTTCTAGTCCGACCCAGTCTCAATGTGGTATCAACACATGCTCGGGGACGTCAAGGTTACCGAAGTGATGTGGACTACTACATCCAGCTAATGACAACTAATCTATACATTGTGGGGCTACGCCGTATACCAAAACTTGCACAAGTACCTGAAAAGAAGACCTTTGCTTTATTAGCTTTACCTGACGCTGAGAGAGTCGCGGTGACGTCATAACTAGCGCGGTGCCTGCCTACAATGTATTCAAATCCCAATCAAAGCTTAGATTCTATGTTTAATTGACTTTGGTACCGAGGTCAATGAAGCTAAAAATAGTACTGGTAAATTCCTGGGAAACAAAGGCAGCCGATGTGATATTGAAAATAGCACATATCGATCGTTGATTGGTCTATAAAATGTGTTGGCTAGCACCATATACCCAACAGCTCTGAACGTGTGTAAACGTGTCTTTTACTTACTTGTCATGGCAATGAGAACTTCTAATGCAATCAAGTTCATGTAGTGAACGTTTATATTGAGATCATTGCGATAAGGAACCCTCATTTATGTCAAGAACATCGCACTGAGCACTGGGAACATGTCATGTATTTCAAATTTGGGCACCTTGAAGCTGTCTTTTGTCTCAAGTAATTTACAAAAACTCATATCACGAGGATAGCACTGGTGCTAAGACGGTTGTGTTAAGAAAATAAGCTGACAAAATAATACTGTGATAGATGGCAAGCAGGAGACACAGCCTTTTAACACTAACAGCGAGATCCGTATTTCAATAGCCAGTAGATGCTGGATGTAGTTTCCATTAGCTAGTTAGGCATTAGGACTGACTGAACCTCGTAGAAAAGATGCTGGGTAATTTATAGAACGACTTTATCAAGTAGTCTTTTATAGAGCACCACTGCTAAGACGTCTTCCATGTCGTGTCCGGTTGTGATCATGTATGTCCACAGCCTTATTTCTCTTATGCTGCCAGTCATTTCAAACTATTCAGCAACTTCTCCCTTGGTCTTCTTTTGCTTCTTATTCCCTGCAGGTTTCCCTTCTCATGACATACCACAAGAATGTAGTTTGTCTACTTCTGATGAAAGTAACCAGTTCTCTTTTTGAGTTAACTTCTTTCAAGATTCCTTCATTGCTTTTTCTATCCGCACGCGATGTTCCTTTCATTCTTCTTCAAAAACCACATATCCGCAGCATCCACATCAGTCCTCATTTGTTTACTAATTATCCGCGATTCGCTTCCGTGCATCAGGATTGGCGCAGTATAGATTTCAATGTCTCTTTTCTCTACGTTGATTTACAAAGACACAATCTTTGCAACATTCTTAATCTTGTGAACCGATGCTTCGTTTGGGCTATTCTACATTTAACTTCCTTAATCTTCTTCTTCTGTTAATATTAAAGTACCTAAATAATTTAATACATCGACATGATTCAGATTTGTTCCAGTCACTTTGATGTTGGATTTGGGTATGTCAGGACAGTCTGCCTAAAAGACTCTCGATCCTCTACTTGTTCCTCTGTCTCGCTCACTTGCATTCCCGGGTTGGCTAATGTTGTGTGTTCACTGTCGTGATTGTCGATCCCTGCCACGTCTTCACGGAATTAAGCCTTCCAATAATGTTCTTTCTAAACAATTTTGTCGTTTGCTGTGACCAAATGATGTTACTTTTTACTGCATTCTGTTTGTGAGCCAGTTTTCTTTAATGTTTTCATTTTGTAAATTGCCAGTATTAGATTTCTTCTTTAACCACGGTATTTTAAGCATCTTCCTGCAGCATTTAAGTTAACAGGCATTAAGTTTCTTTCTTTGATCTTTATGAACTGGTCCGTGGTTCAGTTCCCTGCGGTACCATAAAAATGTGCAGGTTCTCAAAATATTTACTTGTATTAGCTAAATAGTGTTGTCCATATGCTTTTCAACTATTCAACGTTTCCTTTGCTATGGTTATTTGGCAGCGAATCTTGTAAAGTGCTAGTGGATCTTGGAAAGTGATAGTGAATTGTAGAAAGTGGTAGTGAATCTTAGAAAGTGTACGAACAAATTACGAAGATCTCGAAGACAGCGGAGATGTGGTTTCTGAGATGTGGTTTCTGAGATGTGGTTTCTGAAATGTGGTTTCTGAGACGGATGTTGAGAATACCTTGGACAGACAAAGCAACTAACAACGAGTACACAGACTAGGCTAATGAAAGTGGAACGTTAAATACAACCACAAGAATGAAGCATTCTTCTTTTGTCATTAATGAGAAGAGAGGCACTGGAGAACAACGTGATGGCAGGAAAGATCGGCGGCAGATAGGCAGAGACAGACGGAGAGAAATACTGCTTGGTGGTCTAAGACTTTTTCATACGTGATGCCAGCAGTAGATATGATCTTGAACACCCCGAATCTCGAGACAATCGAAGAGACATGAGCTCCTATGCAATGTTGATGATGGTGATGCTAGGGGATAATCACTCCTGCGGACCTTATTCTATATTTACTGTGTTGGCTTACTCGTAGAGTTAAACATATTCCGCTGGGCATATCCCAGGTTAGCATAAGCTATATGCAAATGTTTATGTCACACATTTACAGCTCATACGGCAGAGAGTAATGTTTGTGAAAGCTGTTGGCCCATTAACTGATTCAGTTTCGAAGGATTATATTTCGACAGATGTGATTCTCCATCTAGACAGAAGGACGATATATTGCCATACTAGGGTCATTGTGTTATTTGTCTGCTTGGCAGCATCATCCGCAATTTCAATACTCAGTGGACGGACATTTTCATTATAATACTTGTTCATTTGATTGTGTACCATGTGTGGTCTAAACTTACTTTTTGTATTGCACTGAATCTATTAAGTCAAGAACTATAGTTAGTTAGTCGAGGTTCCAACTACGCGGCAACGGGTCGTCCCAATTATGATCCGTTCCTGTGCCAGTGAATATCACACAAAATGCTCCCCACTGTCCATTGTGAAAAGTGGAATAGGTAGGGGTCTCGGCGATCCAACAGCCCGCACAGGTACACTGTGCATAATGCCGCCGCCAGAATGCCAACACACAATTAAACCACGAAAACCACAGTTCATCGTCGAAGAACTCGGCAGTCACCAGAAAGACCTCATTGGCCCGGGTTTTCTCACATGGCTCGGTCTTTCACCGCAGGGCGACCCGCCGAAAGTGTCGCAAAAAGCACGAACTCCGCAGCTTCAGCACCGACTCTCAGGAGTCTCCTGATAATTGCACTCATGAACCGAAAAGGCAAATCAGTCAATTCAGCAACAGCCGGTAGCCATTGTTCCGAACATGCAGGTCACTGTACAGGACAGATGTAAAAGCAATCCCGGCGAATTTCACAGCTGTGTCGCCACGCACTTACTCAGTAGCAGGGCGACGGAACCATTGGTCAAGAACTGTATGCAAAAGAAATGTATAAAGAATTAAGGGACCATTATCATCATCATAATTATCATCTTCCACTTTAGCCGCCAAGCGTGGTAGGGAGGAATAGTTGACGTTCCAGCACCCTATGTATATCACCGAAGTGTGTCATTCCGTGTGATTGTACAATGTCTTTAATATCGTCGATCCAGTTTATTCTCGCACGCCTTTGTGCTCTCTTGTCAGATCATCTTTGGCATAGCACCAGAGCTAGTGACTGATGGTGTTGCATTCTAACGATATGGCAGAATAATTTGACATTCTGTCTTTCAATATATTTGGCAAAAGGAGTTGTTTCCAATGTCATTTGATAAAATTATTTCTTAACCGGCCTTGTTGGCAGTTAAGTTAGCAGCTCTTCTCAGTCACCTCATCTTGCAGCTGTTGGTTTAGGGAACGAGTGATGTGTATAATACCTAAATGTAACATTGGTGGCATAACGTTAGTTATTTATTAACTGTCGTTTTTTGCGGACATAGGTATGTTTGAATGTTTCAGTATGTTTGTCAGCTGATATACAAGCGTGCTTACTTGACATCCGATTGCGATTTCTCCATCTATATGGCCATCCCTTAGCATCACACTTCTTAGATAGTTCTGGGGCCACATAGTAAAAATTACAACCCCATGTAAAGTTCAGAATGTCCGAATGGACGTGAGCGTTTGCTCTTAAAATTCCGGCGTGTTGGTGTAGAGGTATCGGGTTCAACTGCTACACCAGTCAGGTGGACTAAAATGCTAATATTTTGTCCTCGATTAAGAAGTGCCTCAGAAGTCGGAGTGGCTTCGCCTGATGGCGAGGGACACTCCATCCATCCATCATGTGCCATGCCAATAAGCGTGGGCGGTCATGTTTTGCCATCTCACTCGATCACCAGAGTTGTGGATCAGCTCCGTGTTTCTGTCTCGACCATGCCACGTGGCCAAGCTATCCAGGTATTTGCTTCCAGGTCTTCCCTTTGGTCTGTTCGCTTTGATCTTACCAGTTGTCACCGATAAGGGACACTGGTAAAAGGAAAAAGCGAATCCACACACAAAAATCCGTCCAGTGCACTAGACGTGGCAGCTCTGGTATGGACTACACCTGGGTTTAAAGCGAACTCACATAACAACAACAACAACAACACCAACAACAACAACAATAACAAAACGCCATGTGTCCACCACTTAAGAAATACTAGGCTCCGGGTCATGAAATCCACTAGCGTCCGGTGATGTTGAATTGTAATTGTGAATTTAATTACTTGACGTCGGCTAATTATTTTGGTTGATTAATTCACAATAATGCACGTTATTTCCCGATTCGACCTGCAGAGGTACAAAAACAGGTCCACATTTTGAACACTCAATACACAAAGCACATTACTAAAATGCCGGGATTTTGTTTAGTTAGTAACAAAAGTCGCAGTTTTTACGAAACATATTGCTGTATTTTGCTTCTAAGACACAGCTAAACGATTATGAATACGATATCTAGTACGAAGCTAAGGAGGTAGAAACCGGGTGATTTGCTTAAATTAATGATCTGTCTAACTCTCTACTTGTCTGTCTGTCTGTCTGTCTGCCTACCTGCCTGCCTGCCTGCTTGCATGCCTTGCCTGCCTACCTGCCTGCCTGCCTACCCGCCTGTCTGTCTGTCTGTTTGTCTGTCTGTCTGTCTGTCTGTCGATCGATCAATCCGTCCGTCCGCCTGTCCGTCCGTCCGCCCATCCGTCCGTCCACCCGTCCACCCTCCCGCCTATCTGTCTCCTGTTGCCAGTTTGTTCTTCACTCTGTATGTTTGTCTCATGCATGTCAGTCTGTTCTCCAGTCTATATGTCTGTCTGTTCGCCTGCCTGCCTTTCTGTTACTTTGCTTATTTTCCTGCCAACCTGTCTGATCTGACTAACCGTATATTTGTCTGCAATATTATTGTTCCCTGCATTGTACATGTTCATGATCGGATTTGAATAATTGCATGTAGAAACTGAACTGAGCCATGCATTCCACCTGAAATTATTCCCAACAGATGCTGGGTGAGAAGTCTAGGGCACCTGGAGTGGATACTGTACGCCCCAAATCTGGGAAGTTTGGTGGTAAGTTAATTACAGCACACGGACAGACATATGTGGTAGGTGGGGATGCTGCAACATAAACACACACATTCACCCCAAGACCACACATGACATTCTACGTCTGAAATACGCCAAGTCTTTAATTCATCACATCCATAAACACACATGGCAGCGCATTCGCGAGCATACATGTCATATTGTTCGGAGATATACATCCTTGCATGCATTGATTATAACATCACATTACATACATCTGCATGCATAAAACCACACACACACACACACAAACACTCGCGCGCGCGCACATACACACACATGTGAGCACGTTCAGTTTGGCAGCAATAGCAAACGTAAATAATTTAGCTATATGCATACAGACATCTCGGCAAATTACCTTTTTTCTATTATTTAATAAAATCAGGCACAGAGTTAATAAAAAAAAGCACAATAAATATACATCAATTTTCATGAAGGTTCAGTACTCGGTGTCACGTTGACATTAACAATATTTAGATAACGAATTAAAGCGTATATATATTTAGCTAACAAATTAAACAGTAGGTGCATTCAGCTAAGGAATTAAAGAGTAAATGTAGATTAATATTTGAGTTGCCACAGGAAATACGTTATCATCTTATACTTTTGTATTATACATGTATTGCTATGGGATTTTCAAAACCTTATATTTATTTCATGCAAATTAATTTAAATTGTCAAAATTATTAGTTAGTTAGTTTGTTAGTTAGTTAGTTAGTTAGTTAGTAGGTTAGTTGGTTGGTTGGTTGGTTGGCTGGCTGGCTGGCTGGCTGGCTGGCTGGTTGGTTGGTTGGTTGGTTGGTTGGTTGGTTGGTTGGTTAGTTAGTTAGTTAGTTAGTTAGTTAGTTAGTTAGTTAGTTAGTCGAGGTTCCAACTTCACAGCAACGGGTCTTCTCCATTATGCTCCATTCCTGTGCCAGTAAATATCACACATAATGCTCCCCACTGTCCAATGTGAAAAGTGGAACAGACAGGAGTCTCGGCAATCCAAAAGCCCGCACAGATACACTGGGCATAATGCCGCCGCCAGAATGTCAACACAAAAGTCCTCCACGAAAACCACAGGACATCGTCGATGGAATCGGCAGTCACAAGAAAGACCTCATTGGCCCGGGTTTTCTCACATGGCTCTGTCTCTATCCGCAGGGCAACCCGCCGAAAGCGTCGCATTAACCACGAACTTCGTAGCTCCAGTGCCGACTCCCAGGAGTCTCCTGAAAAATGTACTCGTGAACCGAAAAGGCAAATCAATCAATTCAGCAACAGCCGGTAGCCATTGTTCCGAACATGCAGGTCACTGTAAAAACAAAAGCGGACATGTAGAAGCATTCCACGTGAATATCACAGCTCACAGAGTGGCATCACGCACTCACTAAGTAGCAGGGTGACGGAACCATATACTACCAGTCCAACATGAGGAAAATGCGAAATGCAAACCGTAGCCACAAAGATAAATACTCCAGAGGTCGTAGCGGTTCAATACCTAACCGCCAAACTGGGGACCGGAAGTTGAAATTATTAGTTATATTAATAAAATATTTCTCGTAACGAACGTTTAACATCGCGAGGGCATACTGTGAGAAAAAGTGCTATCCAGTCTATCAGATAAGTGCGGAGTCAACCGACGAAGACTGCCACACGCATGACGTATAAGGGACCGATCATTCTTGGCCTCAGTCCGAGGTTTATATTTAACATACTGTGTCCTGAAATAGTTTCCTGCAATGGGTTTGTAACAGGCTGTCTAATAGCTAAAGATAAAAAAATCATCATAGAAAAAGATCAGATTATACATGTATGGACAGATTATGTGAAAAACCTTTATAATGATAACAGAGAGGAACAGTATGATATTAGATTTAATAATGAAGGACCGCCAATTTTGAAGATGGAGGTTCGAAATGTTCTTAAGCATAAGAAAGCTGTCAAGGCCACCGGTCCAGATAACATCACAATAGAAATGATTAAAGCTTCAGAAGAATTTGGACTAGATCAAGTCACCAGACTGCTGAACACATTATATGATACCTTCTGAATTATGTAATTCTGTATTTATTGCAATCCTAAAGAAATCAGGAACCTTGAAATGTGATCAACATAGAACAATTATTATAATGAGCCATATCACAAAGATTTTGCTTCGAATTATCATGCAAAGAGTGAGGAAGAAAATACAACCTGAAATAGGGGAAGAACAAAATGGGTTTGTAGAAGGAAAGGGTACAGTAAATGCTGTGTATATGCTGCGAACAGTTATTGAACGTTCTATAGAAGTAAGCCTTTATTGACTATACAAATGCTTTTGATAGAGTTAGACATGTCAACATGGTGGATATGCTTGCAGATCTACAAATTGATGGGAAAGACATTAGGCTTATAAAGAACATATATTGGAATCAACAAGCTGCCATAAGGATTGATAATGAAGTGGGACAATATCAACCTATTAAGAGAGGTGTTAGGCAGGGATGTGTAATGTCTCCAGATCTTTGTTCCCTATACAGTGAAAATATTTTCAGGAATGTAGAAGATATAAATGGAATCAGAATTGGAGGACGAAACATCAATAACATTAGATATGCAGATGATACAGTATTGATTGCAGACAATGCACAAAATCTACAACAATTAGTAGACGCAGTTGTTGTACACAGTGAGCAGCTGGGGTTGGAATTAAATTGTAAGAAGACACAGGTTATGGTCGTCACTACGAAGAACGAAGTACCTCAATGTAATATACAAGTAAAAGGGAATATTCAACAAGTGAATCGGTACAATTATCTCGGAACAGTCATAACATCTGATGGGAGATGCCTTGAAGAGATTAGAAAAAGAATCGCCATGGCAAAAGTAGCCTTTAGCAAGATGAAAAACATTCTGACCAATAAAAAGATGTCAATTGAAACGAGAAAAAGAGTGTTGAGGGAATACATAGAGCCTGTTCTTGTGTATGGATGTGAAACTTGGACAATGTGCAGTCAAGCTGAAAAACATCTGATGGCTGCAGAAATGTTGTTTCTAAGGAAAATTCAAAGAATACCCTGGACAGACAGAAAAACCAATGACCAAGTACTACAGGAGACAAACGAAAATCGTAAATTGATTAGAGAAATTAGACGTAGACAGTCAAAATGTTTTGGACATGTTATGAGAAGAAATAGATTGGAGAACTTAGTAACAACTGGCAAGATCGAAGGGAACAGACCAAGAGGAAGACCGAGAGGAAAATACCTGGATGGCTTGGCCACATGGCATGGACGAGACAGGAACACTGAGCTGATCCACGACTCTGGTGATCGAGTGAAATGGCGAATCATGACCGCCCACGCTTTCCGGCATGGCACATGATTGATTGATTGAATGGGTTTGTGATGTGATGGCGCCTTCATATTCTATAGGCCTGAATGCACGGAGGTGGTTGCCAAACTTTCCCTTACTTTCGCATGCTACGGGCCCAGACCTCCAACCCTTGTTCGACCTAAGTATGACATCATCACCTCACTTCGCTTTCAATTTGACTAATACACCCGTTTCCGGAGGCTATTTGTTTTAAATTCACATATCCTTTACAGGACATCGCAGTCAACACCAGCATTTTACCGCTGTTGTTGATTTCTTGACAAGATTACGCTCAATAGTTTGCCATTTCATTCTGAGCGACCTGCTTACTTATCCCGTAAGTCACCAACGCGGCGTGAACAGCTACCAATTCTCGCGCGCTGCGAGACCCTACGTGAATAAACGGGATTACGAAGAAAGTCGTTTAACGCCTCGGCCAGGGAGACCGACTCCGGAGGCTATAGACTGAACAAATATATGCATCACATACGTGCCAGTATGGACTAAGAAAACACAGTACTGAACATTTTCTGCGGGATTGTCGTCTTTACGTCCAGCTAAGAAAGATATGACTAGCACCTTGTCGTCTTCACAGATGATAGTTTCTTACATTGTGCTTCAAAACAGGAATAATAACTACAAGCCATGGTGGAAGCGAATATGACTGATCAGACCAATTCGTCAGGTAAATTAAGGATGGAGTTATACCTCTCTATCAGACGGCGGACAGAGAGTTTGGTGGATATATTGACAATGAAAAGGAAATGCAAGCTCTCCTTTGTGGAGGCTGTTTGTGATGAGCCTCGGATCATTAAAGCCAGTATACTGGAGGTAAATGTCTGCAGTCCTGACTACGTAGGAATGGACAAATATACTGTATTAGAGGACTTTCTGAAGACGATAGAGCATTACAAGCTAGAAAACTAAGCACTGGACTAGAATTACAACAAAGGCATCTCATCTATTCAGAACGTGACGACGGTGAGAATCAGCAGCGGTTCGAATCGCGTCGGTAACTTACGGGGTATGTGAGCCGGCCGCTCAGAAAGCAATGGCAAACTACTGAGCGTAATCTTGCCAAAAAATCAACAATGAGCTGAAAGATGCTGATGTTGACAGCAATGTCCTGTAAAGGATTTGCAAACATTTAAACATCTCATCTATACAGATATCCAAAGGCGGATTTGTTTCAACTGATTTGTTAAATACCCAAGTTTTACACCACGAAATATTGAACTAATATTGCATAGCCAATCATAAACCACTGTACTAATGTAGCCCAGTCAAGCACAAAAATCCAATATCGGAGTTGACTGCAAATTATGGTAAAGGATATACAACTAAATTTATATTACCAACGGAATTACGCATGTGCTCACTTCTTAATTAATACACCAACATACGCATCAGGTTTCTCATCTATTAATTCTATCTTGTATAATTAACAAATACAGCAAAACATACAATATTTCTCGTATATCATTTCTGTCTTGTAAACATCAACTAATACACCAACACACAACCGCGGTCTATCATATAACAATTATATCTTGTATAAATTAACTAATACAGCAATCCTGTTTCTCAGGTAGCATGGTATGTCTTCTATAAATCAACTAACATACCAACACACACATATCAGTTCTTGTATATATTAATTTTATATTGTATAAATCAATTACCACACCAACACACACATCAGTTCTGCTATAGATCGACATGTAAATCGGCTTAAGTAAATCAACTAATACAAACCACATACATCAGGTTTCTCATATAACAATTCTGCCTTGCCTTGGCGTCTAACCATAAAGTCAAGAATTAAGTAAACAGAATAAAGTACATTCTAATCCACAATTTTACTCATCATCATCATCATCATAGTCATCATCATCATGTATGTAGAAAGTTAAAGTTAGTTAGTTGCATATCCTTTGCAGGACATTGCAGTAAACACCGGCAATTGTGCACAGGTTGTTTTTTTTTTAAACCATCATGTGCCATGCCGATAAGCTTGGGCGGTCACGTTTCGCCATCTTACACGATCACCAGAGTCGTGGATCAGTGCTGTGTTCTTGGCTCAACCATGTCATGTGGTTAAGATATCCATATAGTTACTTGTCTGCCTTACTCTTGTTCTTTTCCCCTCAACAGTGCCAGTTATCATCAAGTCCTCTAATTTATTTCCTTTCATAACGTGCCCAAATGTTGTGATTGTCTGCGTCAAGCACAATGAGGGTAAAGTTAAAGAAAGTCAAGTATACATCAGGAAAAACTAAATATTATCTGTGCAACATTGACAAATGACAAAGAAATACAAGACAATTTCAACATAGAAGTAAAGAAGAGATTTGATATATTGTCTGATCTAGAGATTCTATTTCAAGATGCAGATGATCAATGAGAAATGTTGAAGACTTCAATCAGTAAGATTGCAGAAACAACTATTCTAGAAGTAAAGAAAGTGGGTCGTAAGAAATGGATGATAGAAGAAATTTTACAACTAATGGAAACAAGAATTAATATAATAAAAATAATCCTGAAAAATATGAATGTATTCACATAAAAGTCAGAATATTATTAAGGAGACAAAAGAAGCATGACTCGAGAAAAATTGCATAGAATTTGAAAAACAACACAACAATAAAAGTACCAAATTAATGTACAAAATATTCAGGCCCATACAAATAAAATAGCATGTACATCAACAGGCTGCCTAAAAACAAATGATGGAAAAATCATACTAGAAAAAGATCAGATTATATATGTGTGGTCAGATTATGTGAAAAACCTGTATGATGATACCAGAGAACAGTATTATATTCGAAATAATAATGAAGGATCATAAACTTTTAAGATTTAGGTTCCGAATGATCTTAAGCATATGAAAACTAGCAAGACTCCAGGTTCAGACAACATCACATAAGAAATGACCAATGCCGAAAAAGGAATATGGAATAGACCAAGAGATATACCTCCTGAATTATGTAATTATATATTTATTGCAATCCCAAAGAAATCATGAGTCTTGGAATATGATCAACATCGAACAATTAGTATAAAGCCACGTCACGAAGATCTGGCTAAGAAGTATCATGCAAAGACATTTGATGAAAATACAACCCGAAATAGAATAATAATAATATAGTTTTATAGAAAGCAAAGGTACAATTAATGATGTATATATACTGAGAACATTAACTTGAACGTTCTACAGAAGTAAACAAGGACCTACAACTTTGCTTTATTTACTACACTAAGGCTTTTGATATAGTAATACATGTCAACATGATAAAGATGCTTGCAGATCTACAAATTTATGGGAAAGACCTTACACTTGTAAACAACATATATTGGAAACAACGACCTGCCATAACGATTGATAATGTAGTAGGTCACTATCAGCCTATTAGGTGGAAATTCCCCACCGGTTGAGAACCACTGGTATAGACGATCGATTAGAACCCGGGTGTCTCGAACGAGAACTCCGCATTCTAGCCACTCGGCCAGCCTCTCCTCCTGAGGCCTTTCCCATCAATTTGTAGATCAGTAAGCATCTTCATCATGTTGATATGTCTTATATTAACGAAAGCCTTTGTGTAGTCAATGAAGCAAAGACCTAGGTCTTTACTTCTTAGTAAACACTAAATTAATGTTCCGAGCAAATACACAGCATTTACTGTTCCCTTGCCATCTAGGGATCTATATTGTTCTTCACATATTTCGTGTTGTATTCTTCATATTCAGATATTTGTTGTTGTTTATGAGCCAGTTTTTTTTTTTTTGTATTGACTTTTAGATGTTCGGTTCAGCATATTTGTTAACCGATGAACGTTTCTTTCCCCCAGGTCAATTTCATATTCTTATGTAACATTCTTCGCATACTTGTAACACAGCTCCAGTCACACCCTAACGAACCAAGCAACTTCAGGTGAGAGTCCTTTCATAACATTTTCCGTAAACTTGTAACATAACTCCACTCTCACATTAACAAACCCATTATCTTCAGATGTCTGTATGTAACATTCTCCGTATACTTGTAACACAGTTCCAATCACACCCTAACGAAGTAACTTGAGATGTATTTATGTAATATTCTCCGCATACTTGTAACAAAGCTAAAGTCACACTCTAATGAACCCGCTTATTTCAGATGTCTTGGTGTAACATTCTCCATGCTGCAACTTCTTTCTCTCTTGTTTTTTTTGTTTTTTTTTTTTTGTTTTTTTTCGCATATCCTTTACAGGACATCGCTGTCAACAAAAGAATTTTACCGCTGTCGTTGATTTCTTGGCAAGATTACGCTCAGTAGTTTGCCATTGCTTTCTGAGCGACCGGCTCACTTATCCCTAAGTTACCAACGCGGTGAGAACCGCTTCCAATTCTCGCGCGCTGCGCTACCCTACGAGGATAAAGGGAATTACGGAGAAAGTCGTTTAAACCCTAGCCAGGGAGACAGGCCCTCTCTTGCTAGAGCATCTAAATATTGCCTATTATCCGCCTGTATGTGCGCCCTAACTTTTTTGTTAACTGTATTATTTCGTTGGGCTATGGATTTAGCAGCTCTGGTTTTGTTATTAATTAAGTAAGCTTTTATATTGTTCCTTTCTTCTATTTTCTTGCCTCTTTCTGGAGCTATCCATGCTTTATGTTTTAATTCCATCCTTCCAAGGACTTCCACACATGCGTCGTTCCAAATGTAACCTGTAACCAACTCTGCTCAGCGTTCACCTTGTCTACTGAGTACTTATTAGAGACTGTAATCATTGACTGTTCCTTAGTTTCTTGATTTCTTAGATCTCCTGCATTACATTGAATTTCATTTTATAATATCCTATATATCTCTTGCTTTTTAACTTAATCGTACTTACCAAGAAGTGATGGTATGTATATACATCTGAACCTGTACAGACGTTTACGTCATGTAGAGATGATCTAAACTTTTTATTAGAACATAAATGATCAATTTGGTTTCCCGTTTTTATCTGCCGTGGAACTACTTTTAACACACACTTACACACATATACACGCGCGCACACACATATACATGTGTGCGTGCGCGTATGTACCTGTTTGTGCATATATATATATATATATATATATATATATATATATATATATATATATATATATATATATATATGTGTGTGTGTGTGTGTGTGTGTGTGTGTGTGTGTGCGTGCGTGTGACTTCGTGGTGAAAGTAATAGGAACAGAAATTGAATGAAAGCGTGAACAACACAAAATACACACACATACAGAGAGAGAGAGAGAGAGAGAGAGAGAGAGAGAGAGAGAGAGAGAGGAGAGAGAGAGAGAGAGAGAGAGAGAGAGAGAGAGAGAGAGAGAGAGGTTAAGATATCTGCTAATCGCAAATAGTCGTTGCTCTCCAAATGATAACTGATCTAACCCATACTGCTATTTATGGGTATACACTGTATTTTATACTTAATCATGAATTAGTGTAGAATAGAACATGACGTGGAACTTTCTATAAAATGTCTCATTTGAAGTCTAGAATAGATCTGTTATATATGTGTGCGTGGGTGCGCATGCATGTGTGTATGCATATACGTGTGTGGTATGCACGTAGAAAATACACTAAAATAAGGAGAAAGAGAGAGGAAACAAGCGAAATATGTTAAACATGAACGTATGACCTGACTTATTATATTTGCCTTAGGGTGTACTCGGGAAGATTATTAACACAACGATGACTATTCCCTTGTCACTTCTATTGTTGCAGGCGAGCCCTAAAAGCCACATTTGTTCTAATACCACTATTCGGAGTGCAGCTGTTTGTTACAATCTACAGACACCCAGCAGGCAGACACGGGGCATTCGAGTATGAGAAGTTCTCCGTGTTTGTGTTAAATTCTCAGGTACGTTAGTAGTGAATGTTATCTTTATATCAAATATGTATCATTTAAATATTCTTTTGTCGCTCGCTTGAAATATGTTTATAACTGCAATGTTGTCTCTTGTATGAATGTAACTGGCTTTGTTAGTTCGCTCAGCGGTCCATAGAGTTTAACTTCCACTGTCGTCTCTCTAGGCCAGAAGGTTTGCGTAGATATGTTATATTTTGGGCAGTTTTGGAGTATGTGCTCTGCTGTCTGCGACGCCAATCCACATGTGCACTTAGCTGATCCACCAATCTTGAATTTTGTATGCATGTGGTTGTGTAATCTATTGTGCCCTGTTCTGTGGCGCAGAATAATGACTTGTCTGCCCATAATGTGGAGTCGTCTTGAGTAGGTGGCTTTCTGATTGACTTGATCATTCTTTTCTTTTGGTGGTATGTAACTTGCACGTCAGGCTATTCTCGTGTTGCTCCTTCCTTAACCAATCGATCAGATTTGTCGTTTCCGGGTATTCCACTGTGGGACGGTATCCACTATATGGTGACCTTATACTGACTGCTAAGTTCAGAAAGTAATGTCCTTAGTACTGGCAATTTTCTCAGACAGACCCGCCTCGAGTACTGATTTTGCATCTTTCAATAGCACCACAGGTTGTGTACAATGGCTGGTAGTTAGTAATTTCTCTGTTGCTGTCTTGATTGACTCAATTTCAGCATCATAGTTATGGCAGAAACTTTCCTGTTGGTGCCTGGCCGTGTCCATAGTATTACTTGGGTATTCTATGTACACTCCCTGTCAGAATCTTGCATTCAGCAATAACACAGGCTCGTAATCACTAACAAATGTGATACAAACACTGTCACAGAATGACTTTACGTGACACACTGCAAATACAATTCAAACATTTTATTCACACTTCTCACTCATCACAACCATTACATGCACCACACAATTACAATAACGATGCCATAATACAATCAATATATATATAAATGCAATGTATACAACTCACACTCCTACATACCAGGCGCACAGTCTCCTATACTCACACAGGCTTTCTATCTATTAGCGTTCATACACAAGTATACGAGCACCATTCACTCCGTCTGTCCTGTACAACTGCCCCGAGCCGTCTGGCGCTAACCGCTGTGAGCTCTCGCTAGTCGGGGTTGTGTCCCTGCGTGGACTTCATGTCCCACGCATGCACCGACTGACCATTCCTGTCACAGCGTGGTTAGTGTCGCTCACAGGCGGACCTGGCTGTAATTGCCAGGCGTCGCTGACGACGACGCGGTATAACTGGTGGGGAGGTTATGGCATTCTCCCGCCCTCCTTTTCATGAAAGGAGAATCCTTTCATGTAAGCTATATACATTTGGGTTTATTTATTAAACCTGTCAGAATCAACCAATTGTTTGTCTTCTGACGTGACACTTTGGTTTATATTGAAATATGTAGATAATTGTAAGATATAAACACACACTCTTCAATGATGCTATCAAGCAACACTACTCAAGTACAATCCACTAGATGGATTCTTACGTTAGGTGTAATTTGACACAGCCAGTCCGGTAGCTATCAGCGACTTATGCTATCTCTCAAGCAACGCAACCACCTCTCGACAAATAAACAAAAATTCCAAACACGACATGTCAGGCCGCGAGTCCTCTCCCTATAATTCAGGTAATTACTTCCATGCATAGTTGATGTCATCTTGATGTGTAGCCAATCTGGCAACATGAGGACGGTTTCTATACCTGTTACACATTACTACTAATTTCAATTGTTTCCTTTGGTTGTAATCAGTGAAACAATACAAAATCTATGAGCGATAATTTCCACATGCTTTCAAAGAAAATAAATTACATTGGTAAATCTATTTCTAAGCGTCATAGTTTGATGCTTATTGACAATAGTGAACCAAATGTCACTATTGCGAACAGGTTAATCAAATTATGATTCTCAGATTACATCTATCAAAATCCTTACATACAATTTGTATATGCAAAATTTCAGCTCACAAAGTTTATATCAAGCGTCAATTCTTTGTGAGAATTACACAATAGTCTACTAGTTTTTACATTAATTACACAAATACCGGAAGTACACACCTGGTGTGTTAAGATGTAGCTAACACAATGTTCTTCCGTCTGGATGTTGTATAAACGAACGGAGTACACACTTCCTAAGTACAGCTGCTGGATTAACTCTTTCTTTCAAAATATGGATTAAAGTGTTCTGTAGAATTCAGATGTCACTGTCCCTCTCGCACAGATAAAAACAAGTCAGAACACTCTGCTCAGCAGGTACTACAGATACTCGAACAGTTCAAGTAAAGAAAGTCTTGAAATCACGTAGCACTGTTCGTTACAATGTTCATACATATTTAAAATAATATTACCTTTCGATCACATACCACACAAGTATTCATCACAATTATTACAATAATTATAAGATATATATATACTCTATTTACATTGGGACGTTGTCCCTATCACAATTTCTACACAGCGTTTCTGAAATAATTTCACTAGTCGCCGTGTTGCTGAGTGCTATACTACTCTGCAGATTACTTATTGGTCTGCTGTGTGCGCTCAGGCACAATTCGGCTATCGGATGTGTCTTACGGACATCGGGAAAGAAGGTCGGCAATCGTATTTTGTGTGCCATGGATATGCCTGAATTCAAAACTGAAATCTTGTAGTAATAGTGACCATCTTGCTACCCTGTGGTTAGTAGGAGTTCCAGTTGTGATGATTGTCAACGGACTGTTGTCTGTCTCGACTATGAAATGTTTCCCAAGAAGAAATCTGGATAATTTTCTAACAGAGTACACAAGAGCAAGGGCCTCAATTTCAGGCGTTGACCAATTTTTTTCTCTTGGTTTTAATTTCCGACTTACGTAGTACACTGGGTGGAGAATTTGGTCGTGCTGTTGCAATAATACTGCCCCATTCGCTATGGAGCTCGCGTCAGTTCTTAATCTGAAAATAGTGTCAATATTTGGTAATTTAAGAATCGGGTTACTAGAAAAGTAAGATAACACTTTTTTAAATGCAGGTCTTAGGCATTCGCTGTTTACAATTGTGTTAGGTTTGTCTTTCGTTAGTAGGTTAGTGAAACACTCAGTCAACGTAGCAAAATTTGGTATAAACTGTCTGTAATAATTTAACAGACCTAGGACTCTTCTCAATTCTTTCTTTGTCGTCGGAAGTGACAATTTAAGAATTCTTGACACGGTGTTGTCATCAGTAGTGACAAAGCCATTACAAATTTTATAACCCAATAATAAAATTTCTTGGTAGGCTATGTCAACTTTCGATGGTTTGACTGTCGGTCCGTGTTGTCTGATGCAGTCAAATGTCTGCTGTAATGTTGTAACATGGTCTGTCATAGTCTTTGTATGTATACAGATGTCGTCCATGTAGGAAATTATATTAGGTATGTCTGTCAGTAGAAGTCTCGTAATCCGTACAAAAGTGGCAGGGGCATTGACTAGCCCGAATGGAAGCTTGCACTATTCGTATAGACCCCAAGGGTGTGGCAAATGCTGTCAGATGTATGCTGTCATGATGTACCGGTATTTGCCAATACCCTTTTGTCATGTCAAGTTTTGTAAAGTATCTTGAATCTGTCAGTTCAGTCAGTATGTCTTCACAGTTGTTCATTGGTTCTTAATCCAACTGTGTGATATTGTTAAGTTTTCGATAGTCAACACAGAGTCGTATTGTGTTGTCCTTCTTTTTCACAATTACTATCGGTGAACAAAATATGATTGTGATCGTCTGATGATATGATTCTTCTCTAAGTCTAGAATATCTTGATGTAATTTCTCTTTGTAGTGTATGGTAATGGAGTATGGTCTGCATTTTATTGGTGTGTTGGATGTCAGAATAATGTGATGATGCACTAAGTCTGTCTGTCCTGGATGGTTGGAGAAAATGCTACTGTAGTCTTGTAACAGTTGTCTGCAATTGTCGGTCTCTGTCTGAGTCAGATTAGGAGTTATTTTAATGTCATGCAGATTGTTTGTCGTGTCAAGTGATGGGGTCGGTATTTCGTCGGTCTCGTCATCGTCTGTGTGGTCCACTATCGTTGTGTTTGCTGCTGTCTCGTCTTGGTCTTCGTCTCTGTTGTAGTACTGTCATCGTCTTGCTCAAGTCTACTTATCTGAGCTCGGGTTCACACAGGCAACAATAACTCCGTTCGCTATGAGATCGAACATTTATTGTATTACAATATACAGTGCGTTGGCGCAGTGGGTAAACAGACCCGCGCTATATTACATATCACAGATAGTAAACATCAAACACATAGTTATCATACAACAGTCTAGCAAACTATCTAGCCTATGTGTATATATATATATATATCTATTGATATCTATTGAGTCCCTCTCAGGCAGGCCCTGTTGCCTCTCTCAAGTCCGTCTGTCCTCTGCCGGTCTACACGTGTCCCAATCCGACACGGGTGGTAACTCTGTCCGAGTTCCTCGTGGACCCCGCATTAGGCGGGCCACATCAGTGTCCACGGAACCATGGACTCGATGACCAGTCCTTCGAGAAGGCTCTAGATTACTTGGGCCGCGAGTGACTCGCTTCTATCCCTTGGGCTGGAGTTGCAGCCCTCTAATTAATATATCTAAAGGTGAGGCGGTGACAGGATTCCCCCCTCTCCCCTGATGATGGTTTGTTATAGGGTAATTAGATCTGTTCTAATTCTGTCACCGAATCACATAAAGTTGGTGTTTGTAGTTTGGTGGGCAGTAACCTGGTAACCTACATAGTGGCATTAAAACTCATGTATTCTCCCATACACCACTTCTCTGATTTGGTGAAGAGATCACTCTGTCTCCTGTGTCCTTAACAATGCTTATCTGACCGAAGTTACGTGACGTTTTAGTAGTTGTATTTACAACCCGCCCTTCTCATAGTACCCTACTGGTACCAAGACAATTAACCTCTGTATTAAAGAGGATTAACAAGACCGAAGTCCTGGCTAATTAAGTACACCTTCAAATCTTGATTTGTGTGTGCATTTCAATACACTTTTACTCTCGTATGTTGTATAATGCTAAATATGTAGTTACCTTGTTATTTTATCCCCCTCAGACTACAAGTGTCCCTGTTGGCTTGTTAGTGTGTTGACTAATAAGTTGCTGTTTCTAATAAAGTGACTGTATTTTAAATTGATAGTGTTGAGTTTTAAGGTTTGTGTAACGTGTGCTGAATGTGTGGCTTATGTCCAAGCGTCACGAGTTGGGATAACCTCAATCATGAATTACATGATCAGGCATTCCAAGTAGTGGTGCTTAGATGTATCCTAACTACTAAACTAAGTATACTACACTAACTACTAAAGTAAACTAACTGCTAAACATGTATTAACAATTTAGACAAGTCATGCAATTTTACATGAAAGACGCAGACAAATTAAAATAAATACGTTTTGCGTACAATTTGTCCGCTAGGTATATCGTTCTCTCATTTAATCCATTCACGCAGTCATTCACCTCACCTTTCATTCAAAATAGTATTTGGTTAAAATATATAATTAAAGTTCAGGTAAGTGTTATTGCCCTTAGAAAAAATGGACTAGGCGATATTTGCCCTTTAAGAAAATACGTACTTTTGTACGATGACTCAAAAATGGGTTATAATTTAACCAGAGACAATTGTATAGGACGGTTCTTTAGCCTATGAATGGCACCGCCTGTAATATTACGTAGAATATGTACAAACTTACAGGTTAACACATTTTATATACATCATTAATGCAAATATAATACATATTTAATACTAAAGTGATTAATTAATTAAATAACTAAATCCAACGATGATGTGTGCGTTGTCCTCTTGTTGCTAGCGTGTTATGCCATGAATGTTAAAGTTAGTATGGTTGTCTCTTGAGTGTTGTAGTCGACGTCGTTCTGTTTCGGCTGTTTGCAAAGTTTCGTAGCAACAGCAAGTATGGATTGTTCTCAATATCTCGTATACAATGTTATTACAGTATTCAGAGTCAGTTCACTGGTTGATATTATTGGTTGAAACACAGTTAACGTTTCTTGCTGGGATCGTTCTAGAGCTTGGGCACTTGATAGTATAGCTCGTAAAGTATAGCTCTTAACGTATCATGTTCATTGGTGTCGTAAGTAACCTATTCACTGAGAGTTCTCTAGAAGGTGTAGAGTTCCACTGTTATATGCAACAGACTAAAAGTATCACAGTATCTAGTATGGCGAATGGTCGATGTGCTAAGAGTCATTCTACTGGCGCATTAGTTTGCCGTGATAATAGGTCAGCCATAATGTTGTCGGTGCCTTTGATATGGCGGATTTCGAAGTCGAAATCTTGAAGTAGAAGACACCATCTTTTCAAACGATGGTTTTTAGGTGACCCATGGTTAAGGACCAATAATGGCGAACTGTCCGTGAGGACCACAAAGTGACTACCCAAGAGGAACTTAGATAATCTCAATATACAAAACAATAAGCTTAAAGCCTCCAATTCCACTGTGGCATACCGTGTCTCTGCCTTCTTTAGTTTGCGGCTTACGTAGAGAATCGGGTGTCTCACTCCATCCACTTCCTGCATTAAACATCCTCCTATTGCGATAGCGCTCGCATCTGTGGTCAAAATAAAGGGTAAATTTATGTTGGGTAATCGTAAGACTGGTGGATTAGAAAAAATATGTTTCAATCTACACATTGCATCATCTAAGCTGGTACTTTTACAAATTTTTGATGGATGATTTTTAGTTAACCTATCAGAAAAGACTGAGGTGAGTTCTGCCCAATGTGGGCAGAATAGTACATAGTAATGTTGTGTCAAGTTGGAACTTTGTACAGGTGTTACACTTACTGTCTGTAATGGTGTTAATAATTTGTACAGCATTTCCAAGCTCGCTTTCATTGTCGTGTTGATTATCACAATCATTCAGTGATTCAATCTCTTCGTCTGATGACGTTTCCACTAGTGCAGCATTGGCCTGTTTCAATAACTTTCGGCCATCACAGTAGCGACTATAGTGGCCAAAACTCCGGCAAAAAAACATTTGACCGCTCTCTGGTAAGCATTGCGCTTAGTCTTCTGCTTCTCCACCATCATTTTGAGGTGGTTAGGATAGTGAGGCGATTTGTCGCACATCGAGTAACTGTCGTGATTCAAACCGCAGTATTGGCATTTAGCTACTTTACCTACATTTGAGCGCGGTTTAAATTTACTCTCTGTTTGTTTTGAGTATTTGGTGTTCACTACTGCTGCTGCTGTATCGTTGTGGCTTATGTTTAGCTGAAAAATGTCTCTATTTGCTGTGAAAAATGCATTCCCCTTGGACTCGATTTCCTGAATACTTTTACAGTCCATTTGTTTTAAGAACTTAGCAAAAGGTGTGGGGATGGTGCTAACTATTTTGTCTAAAATAATGAGCTCTTTAAGTTTGTCATGGCTGTTGTTAGTTTTAGCCGAGTTAATCCACTTTGTACACACGTCTTGGACTGTACTGACATAATCTATAAAGGTTTGGTTTGGTTGTGGAGATAATTTGGCAAATTGTTGTTGGTAACCTGCAGTATCTAAAGAAAAATGTTGGAGAATGCGTTGTTTTAAATAGTCATAGTCTTTTCGCATTTCCTGTGGTACTGTCTCTATTACTTTTAAAGGTTCAAGAGCTAAGTTTCTCATTAAAATAAATGCCCAATCTGATTTTATGATCTTATGGTAGGACATGAGACATTCAAAATTTTCCAAGTAGGCGCTGATGGAATCTCCTGAGCAGAACGCCTTCACGAGGCCTTTATACTTGTTATATTTTTGTTCTTCCTCTTTGCTTCTTAGCTTATTCACAGATATTTCTGCGTTGGACTCAATCTCCATCTGTTTTAGTTTTATTTGCGTGTCGGCATTCAATTGGGCTTGTTTGGCCGCGGCCTCGAGCTCCATTTGCAATTTCTTTTCTTGTGCCTGCATTTGCATTTTCTTTTCTTCTGTCTCCATTTGCCTTTGTTTTTCCTCTCGTTCAATCGCTCTTTCTTCACGGGCAATGTTTTCTGCGTGCGTTTTCTGTGCCTATTCTGACAGTTTCTCTTCTTTATAACCTAATTTTATTCCTTGCTCAATGCATTTATCTAAGCTAGACATTTTGTGTTTTACTTGTTGGTACTGTTTATAAAGTTACATCCCTTAGAAAAAATATTGGGGAGTAGAAAATTTGGTTATCTCCCTTAATTATTAAATGTGTGAATCAAAATGCAAGGTTATGTTGGTTACAAAGTCCTGAATATGCAAACAAATCAATGTGAAACAAAATGATACATTGATGAAAGGTGAGAAGTACAGCTTAGAGTTGCAATGGATATGATATGAAACTTAGCTTTCAATCCAAGAACTCGCTGATGTTGTCTTGTACTCTCGCCACTGTTGGAAAAGTTACATAGGTTGCACGCGTCACTATTCACGGAACAATCTGCTCGTAGAGTGAGAAAACATTAGTAACAGTCAAAAAATGTCACAGTCATTTCAAAAATAGTTTACAGAATCACAAAAATGAGGCACACTGCTGAGGCACTGCTGAGGGACTCAGATTAATTCTATTTTATTGCTAGATAGCTACTAATACTTAAACTTGTAAAGTTAACAATTTGTGGTACAAAAATCAATGTGATATAATTAATTTCGTGATTTTTACATGGCCATCAATAGCATTTTATGCCAAAACCGGAAAACTAGCCCCCAAAAAGCCTGTCATCGTCTTGCTCATGTCTAGTTATCTGAGCTCGGGTTCACACAGGCAACAATAACTCCGTTCGCTATGAGATCGAACATTTATTGTATTACAATATACAGTGCGTTGGCGCAGTGGGTAAACAGACCCGCGCTATATTACATATCACAGATAGTAAACATCAAACACATAGTTATCATACAACAGTCTAGCAAACTATCTAGCCTATGTATATATATATATATCTATTGATATCTATTGAGTCCCTCTCAGGCAGGCCCTGTTGCCTCTCTCAAGTCCGTCTGTCCTCTGCCGGTCTACACGTGTCCCAATCCGACACGGGTGGTAACTCTGTCTGAGTTCCTCGTGGACCCCGCATTAGGCGGGCCACATCAGTGTCCACGGAACCATGGACTCGATGACCAGTCCTTCGAGAAGGCTCTAGATTACTTCGGTCGCGAGTGACTCGCTTCTATCCCTTGGGCTGGAGTTGCAGCCCTCTAATTAATATATCTAAAGGTGAGGCGGTGACAAGTACGTTTTTAACATGTTGATGTGAAATATTTTATGTTTGTCTTTTACTGCGATCTCATAATCTACTGTCGATATTTGTCTCAGTACTTTAAACGGTCCTGCCATGAGTCTGTCAGTAAGTGTCTGTCGCTTGGCAAAAGAAGTAGTACGTCTTGTCCAGGTGTCAGTGTTATTGTCCTATTTCCTCTGTTTGCATACTGTCTGTAAATAGCACCAGATTGTTTCAGTGCCTCTTTAGCTAATACACAAGATTTCATTATCCTATCTCGCAATGATGTTACATGTTCATATGATGATACTGGTTTATGTACAGTTATACTTTCAGTTAACATAGAATGGTACATAGATAATGGGCCGCGTGGTTTGGCTCCATATACAAGTTCAAATGGTGAGAAACCTGTACTGGAATGAGGTACTTCGCGATGTGCAAATAGTATGGCAGGTAAATAAGTATCCCAGTCTTCAGGGTGTTCCTGGGTAACTTTAGATAGCATATGCTTGAGATCACCGTTCATCGTTTCTACAATCCCCGTAGAATGAGGGTGGTATGGGCTATTAAAGCACTGCTTTACCCCTAACATTCTAGTAAAGGCTTGAGTGGCTGCAGCTATGAACTAACTTCCCCGATCTAAAAGAGAATAGTATCAGGAAACCCTACTCTAGAAAAAATGTGGAAGAAAACTTCCATTACATCCTTGGCAGTTATGTTCTTAAGTGGAATCCCCTCAGGTCATCTGCTACAGAGGTCAATTATCGTTATAATGAACTTATTTACTCTTGATGTTACATGGTTTAGAGGACCTACAATATCAACAGAGATCTTTTCGAAAGGTCTACTTGCTAGATCTGTTATTTGTAGTTCAGCTTGCGGGTGTTTACCCTTTTTAACAAGCTTCTGGCTGATGTCACAAGTTCTTCAATATTGCTTGGTGTCACTGCAGAATTTAGGCCAGTAGAACTGGGTTTATAATCTAGATTGAGTTTTCGAATAAGCCATATGCCCTGCAAAGGGTATGTCATGTGCTAGATGTAATGCTTGTTTGCAGTGTTCGGTTGGTAACACCGTTTGCTCAGTGGTGTTGGTACCTTTGGTGTAATACTGTGTAAGGATACCACCTTTTAGGACAAAATGCCATCTAGCATTCTTTGTTATTCTTGGCTTTTGGCCTATTAAATTAAAATATTTGTGCAATGATAAATCTGCCTTTTGGGCTGTTATGAAATTTTTCCCCATGGTCTTAGGAGGTAGTATAACTGGGCTTAACATTTCCAAAGCCTCTGTCTGATTAATTTGATCTTGCACTTTTGCAGCAGATCTAGTTACTGCATTTGAAATATCAACAACATGACAAGGTGATGTTACATTTAGACCGATACAATCATGTGATGAAGTTAATGAATTTGCAAACATTCATTTATTCGGAGATGATAATACATTGTCAACAAAATATTCAGTTGAAGATGATATTGCATTATCAACAATACATTCGGCAGAAGATGCTATACTGTCATGTGGCATACCATTTACTTCAGGAAGGTTACCCACGATTATGTCACAACATGGGTTGGATAATGCTGCGCATTTAACCTTTTCTGTGAGAAATGGGGTGTCAATATATGCCCATGCAAGTGGGTATTTCTCGATTTTACCTGAGAAAGTTCTGCATGTAACATGTTTGCCTGTATAATCTGAAGGTATAATAAAGTCTCTCTTCAAACCAATAAGAGTACATACACTATCTCATAAAACGGTGGCAGATTTGCCATTTACAAATCCTTGGTGGATGTTAAGTTTACGTTTGGAGTTTATTACCAAATTAGCTTCTTCATTGGCAATAGGTATTGAGTGGCCGCATGTTAATAAGCCATCTTCATGAAAACGATCACAGATGGTACATTTTTCAAGATGAAATACATCAATGGCCTGTGCTGCATTAACAGGATGCTTTTCTACTTGTTCCTCATCTGAGGAAGAGCTATCAAACATGGCTGCATTAGCCTTTCTGGTCATTTGTTTACCTTTACAAGCATGACGCCAGTGGCCATATGCCTTGCATAGGAAGCATTTGGTTAGCCGTTTATAGCTCTTTCTCTCCTTATCTTGCGTATCTATATAGTTTTGCAAGTATGTGAGGTACCCTGGGTGTTTGGCACACATATCACTTTCATTATGTGGAAGATGGCAATATCTGCATTGGTAATACTTATCATCAGATTGTTTAAAGCAGGGGTGGCCAACACGAGGCCCGCGGGCCACATGTGGCCCGCCGGGAGTCATGTTGCGGCCCGCGGAGTGAGAAGCGATGATGTGATCGAAGCTGTAGTACTCTTGCTTGTTTACTTTAATTAAGAAATAAAATTAGGTGCGGGCGCGGCAGAAAATATTATTTCTGAAATTTGGCCCGCCTGCTGAAAATGTTGGCCACCCCTGGTTTAAAGGTATAAAGGAGCTAATTTACTAAACTGTTCTCTGTAGCCTGCTTCATCTAACAGGAAGTGTGACATAATTTTGGACTTAATATATTGATAGTCTTTCCTGAGATCTTTGGGAATGGTCTCTATCACTTTGAGAGGTTCCCCTGAAAGACTTCTCATATATATAATGTTCCATTCAGTCTCTGGGATCTGATAATGCTCCATTATCGTTTCAAAGTTGTGGGTGAAGGCTGCAATGCAGTCGCCCGTGGTGAAATTTTTGACGATCCCTTGGTATTTTTGAACTGATTCTCTTTATCTTGTCTTTCTGACTTTCTAGAATCTCTATCTGCTGATGTTTCAGCTTCCAGCTGTTTAATTTTCAGCTGCATTTCGAGTTCTTCCCTCTTACTTTGGGCTAAGATCTCAGCTTTTCTTATTTCGGCATCTGTTTCTGCCTTTTTAGCATCTAATTCTGTCTGTTTAGTTTTGGCCGCTAACTCAGACTGTTTTAAAGTAGTTTCTGATTTTCTAGACTCAGACTCTAATTCTGCTCTTCTCAGCTCTCTTTCGGCAGCTCTATCTTAACGTTGGACATACTCTGCATATTTTGCCTCACTCCACTTTGTCAACTCATCACAAGTTAACTTTAATTTCAAACCAGATTCGATGAAATCATTCAATGTGGACATGATGAACTATTTCAGTTACAATGAATGTACAAAAAGTTAATTATAAGGTGTTAGTAAATACAATAATTTTTACAATATTTATCAAATACAGCTTGTGCCTAGACTTACACCCAAAAGTATATATGAAAAAAAGATAATACTTAAGTGACTTTGGAGCTCTGGAGTATGTTGGAACACTGTACCAGAGAATGGCTGCCTGATCGTTACTGCCTGGAAAAATGAACTTTACTTGCTAACGGTTTCGGATGACACAAAAACCTGTTGCTTTTTGGCTGAAGAAAATATTAGGACCTGTATGTTTATGTGGTGTATGCGTTGTCAACTAAGTTTTGTAGGTTTGTGTGCTGTCGAGTATGTTTGTTAGTCGTACTATCGTCCGTTGAACACATTCAACAACTTACTTTCCATGTTGCTCTCTTTCCAAAACTTTCCGCTTACACACACGTTCAATCCTATTTTACAACTAGTTCAAAGATGGACGATACATTCTCATTCTCATCTATTTTATATCTGGTTCAAGTCCACGTTCACACCTCTCTCTAAATGGTTCTAAGCTGGACGATGCACCCACGTTCACACCTGTCAGAATCTTGCATTGAGCAATAACACCGGCTCGTAATCACTAACAGATGTGATACAAACACTGTCACAGAATGACTTTATGTGACACACTGCAAATACAATTCAAACACTTTATTCACACTTCTCACTCATCACAACCATTACATGCATCGCACAATTACAATAAAGATGCCATAATACAATCAATAGATATATAAATGCAATGTATACAACTCACACTCCTACATACAAGGCGCACAGTCTCCTATACTCACACAGGCTTTCTATCTATTAGCGTTCATACACACAAGTATACGAGCACCATTCATTCCGTCTGTCCTGTACAACTGCCCCGAGCCGTCTGGCGCTAACCGCTGTGAGCTCTCGCTAGTCGGGGTTGTGTCCCTGCGTGGACTTCATGTCCCACGCATGCACCGACTGACCATTCCTGTCACAGCGTGGTTAGTGTCGCTCACAGGCGGACCTGGCCGTAATTGCCAGGCGTAGTTGACGACGACGCGGTAGAACTGGTGGGGAGATTATGACACTCCCGCTCCTCCATTTCGAACAGCATTTTGTGCTGATCCATCTGTGTAGATTCGGATCCATAGTTTCTGTGGGTATTCTTCATCAAGTAAGCTGAGAGTGGCTGTTATGCGCTGTACGCTGTTCTGTTCTTCGTGGTCAAATATTCCTCTCACTTTTGTATGAATTTTTAGTGATAGTCTCTGTTCATCTTTCCATGGAGTTCGCTCCTAAATAGTCTTAAGGGGATACCAACTGTGGGCAGATCGGTGGTTTCTCTTTGCAGAGTCGTTTCGCCTGTGGATAAAACTGCTTCTTTTCAACCGCCACATAGATAGGTTTTCAAATCTGTTCTTCATAGGGTGGCCTGGCAAAATGAGGAACTTTTCTGCTTGTATTAGCATTTCCGTATCTCTGCGCTCTCTCAGTGCTTTTATCCTCCCCATCTTCTCCATTCCCACTATAGGGGTTGATCTCATCCCTCTTGTGGTGACTCTAAGTGCTTGATTTTGCACCTTGTCCAGCTCTTGTAGTGTGGTTTTTGATGCTGAACACCACGCAGTTGACCCGTATTCCAGGTGTGGTCGTATGCTCTGTTGATAAACTTTGCTAAGTATTTTCCAACTGGCTCCCCATTTGGTTCCACTTAGTTTTCTCAGGATGGGTATTTTCCTTCTGGCTTTTGCTACTGCTTTGTTGATGTGCTTTAATCCATGTCAGCATGCCATCAAATGTTACTCCAAGGTATGTTGGTTCTTTATCTTCTCTAAGAGGTATTCCATTTATCTGGATGATCCCTGCCTTTTGTTTTGGAGAGAGGGTAAATAGAGTGGTGCTGCACTTGTCAGTGTTTATGCTGATACACCATCTATTCGCTTATGCAACAAATGCATCTACAGCTCTTAGTAGCGATCTAGTGGCCACTGATGCATGTTCATTTGCACTCCATAGAACCAGGTCATCGGCGTACATTGCGCTTTAATTCCATGCAGAATATTAACAGCAAGATCATTGATGGAGATTAGAAAACGTGTGCGGGACAAGACACCGCCCTGGAGAACATCGTGACGCAGTAGCACTTTCTTGCTCTTCAGTCCGTCTATCTGTACTCGGGCTTTTCTGTTGTGCAAGAATGCTTTCACAGTTTCTCAGTTTCTTCATCAGACCTTCTTTCCAGACTTTGTCAAAGGCTTTCTTCAGATCTATCCATGCAGCAAGCACGAGCTTCTTCTCTTGGAATGCATCCTCAATTTCTTGAGAAAGGTAGGTTGTCTGATCTTCCATAGAGTAGCACTGCCTAAAGCCAGCCTGCAGTGACACAGGGATGTTTTCACTTTCAAGGTACCACTGCAGTCTGTGATTGATGATGCGCTCCATTGTTTTGCAGAGACAGCTGGTGAGGCTAATTGGTCTGTAGCTGAAGGCAATGGAAATATCTGTCCATGATTTTAGGAGGAGTGTCATGATTGCTTCTCTCCAGACACGTGGAACACTGCCTAAGGTCCAGTTGTTATTTAAGATCTGCAACAGCTTTGATTTGGCCTCTGTTCCTAGGTTCCTGATCATTTCATTGGAGATACCGTCAGCTCCTGGTAACTTTCTAATTTTCAATTTTGATATGGATAGCTCCAGTTCACTGATTTTGATAGATGTCTCCAGAACCTCATGTACTGTTTCATTCTGTCCTGTATGTTGCCATTTCTCTCGAATCTCTTGTTGTTTCTCTGGACTAATTTCAATATTGTTTTCTTGTGCGAATGAGTCCGCAAAATGGTCAGCTGCTTGCTTTCCTGTTAAGATGTTTCCATTTTTATGTAGTGCAATTTTTGAGTTTCTCCCTGTGCCCTCATTGTTAAGTTGTTTTATCAGTTTCCACAACTGCCTTGTGTCTCTTTCAAAGTTCAGTGACTCTTTTCTCCTGCAAGCTTTTCCATCTAGCTTGCAGCTTCGCCCTTTGAAATTTGGCTTTTTTCGTGCTGGTATTAATTGTGGTGCTCTTGGCTGGGTTTGGCCTCTGCTTGCTTTCTACACACTTCCACATCATTATGCAACTGTTCCAGTTCACTACTCCAGTAGGGTTTATAATGTTTACGGGTTCCTCTTGGTACTGTTTCTCGTGCTGCCTATAGTATGCATTTCCCAAACTCTTCAGCTATCTTATTTATGTCTTTCTCAGTGTTCAGGTTTCTAACCAGTATGCTGGTGCGATGCTTGTACATTGCCCAGTCTGCGTTCTTGTAGCTCGACCTCCAGAGGGTGCTGCTTTCACTTGCAAGCTCATTTTCTACAGTTAGAAAGATTGGCCAATGGTAACTGCCACCAAGTTGTTTTCTAACAGTTTGTTTAATGTTCCACTCCAGGTCAGGTGAATGAAAAGCCAGGTCAGGTGTAGTTGTAGTGTGCCATGATCTCTAATAGAAAGTATGTGTGTCCGATGGCATGTTAATCAAAATTAATCTATTCTCATCCTGCCAGTCTTCCCGTCTCTCTCCTCTCTGGTCCATGTGATCACAGCCGCAGCTCTACGAGTGGCTGTTGAAATCGCCACACACAATCATTTTTTTCTTTTAATGGTAGTGTGTCCAGTGCCTGTGGGCGGGCACTTGGACAGTAGTAATTTATCAGATGAAAGTCTGTATTGCTGTCTTAAGTGTCTGATACTCCGCCCCTTCCATGTAAACTTCAATTTGGGAAGCAGCGATGTTATTTTTTACAAGGGTCAGTATTCCACCCTTTCACCTGTCCTTTCGGTCAGATCGGTAACACTGGTAGCCTCTGATTTTGAAGGCTTGAAGACTTCATACTACTTATTCGTTGAGGAGAGTTTCTTGCAACAACATACGCTTACTTTTTCTTGGTCTTATATGTTTTCTAGTTCTATTTTCTTGTTGCTGACTGCCTTCGTATTCCAGTGCATTAATTTTAGTCTTTGTTTGATATGGCCAGACGCTCTATTCTCAGGTCCCCTGACTCCACAGAACATCTGAGAACGACCTCCAGTCGTTTTGGTTTGAATCTTTCGAGGCATAGGGCCCGGCACTGCACGCGCCTGGGGTTCCAAAGCAGGGGCGATCACCATAACATTTAGCAGTAGTCGATATATTTCATGGCGTGATTGCGTGGCATCCTGATTTCTGTGGTGCGCCTCCTGGCTGGTTGCCTCCGTCTTCAGCATCTTTCTTTGCTAGAGCAGACTTGGGGTTACTCAAGTTTAGGTGTGTAGGCACACACACACACGTGTCTGCGCATGCATGTACGTGCATACACATCTAGGGCGTTTTGGTTATTTCTCGGCGCTAGTGACTCGCCGCCGCCCCTTCTCCTGTTAGTTAAAACAGTTCCTCAACGAGAAGGCCAAGAGTTGGACTTCTGCTGCAGAGGTGAATGCACGAGCCCCAATATCGCCCCAGGGTACATACAGCAACTTTTGGAACTACAGGACATCGCTGTAGTCACTAGCACTTTACCGCTGTTGTTGATTTCTTGGCAAGATTACGCTCAGTAGTTTGCCATTTCTTTCTGAACGACTGGCTCACATACCCCGTAAGTAACCAGCTCCACTACCGAATCTCGAGCAGCTGCGTTACCATGCGTGGATATACGGGATTACGGAGAAAGACGTTAACCTCTTAGCCAGGGAGATCGGCGTTTAAATATACATTTTCGGAGCCTCAGGAATAAATTGTTAACATCGTGTCAAATCTTCATAGTTTAAGTAAACATTGTCATGTTTGGTTTTCTCAAAAGTGACTAGTTAACTGTTATCACATCTGTTTAGCCTAAAAGTTTGGATTGAAGAAAACACTACTGAATGAGATCAACCCCACCAGTTGGGGTTGTTTGTGATTTCTAGGCGAGTTTACGTTCAGTAGTTCACCATTACTTTCTGACCAACAAGCACTTATGCCATTGAATGAAAAACAGGATAATGAGGTATGTTTTCAAATCGCCTACAGCTCTGCTTCGAACGCGGTAATCGGGATTACGAATCGCCTTCGAAACCCCTTGGCCACAGCGCTGGCTACAATTAAGGTACTTTGACATTATAAACAGACATGACTCCGCGTTAAAGGTTGCGCTGATGGGAAATGTGATGGGGAAGGACAATTAAAGGCTACTTTAACGATTGAGCGGACAATGTCCATTTATGGATTAGAAGAATATTATATTAATGCGACATCAAATCTAGGACAGAGGGTAATGAAAACTCATTACAACGAATCGTCAAAGCGGAGATGACACTTGATTTAGTGACGCATAGTTTTAACAGATTCAGTGCCAAACAACAAGTGGGTTTGCGCAACACAAAAATGGATGGCGGAAAATGGGAAGTAGGGGTGTGTCACAGTTACGACTTACAAGTCAATGTAACAGATAAATGTTAACTGTTTTGCGTATCCTTTACAGGACATCGCTGTCAACATCAGCATCTTTCAGCTGATTGTTGATTTCTTGGCAAGATTACGCTCAGTAGTTTGCCATTGTTTTCTGAGCGGCCGGCTCATTTATCCCGCAAGTCACCAGCGCGGGTAGAACCGCTTCCAATTCTCGCTCGCTGCGAGACCCTGCGTGGATAAACGGGATTACTGAGAAAGTCGTGTAACCCCTCTGCCAGAGAGACCGGCATGTAGGAGATACATGTTGTATCTTTTAGCAAAATAAGTTGGTTGTTTAGGGAAAACTACTATATTGATATGTTACCTATAGTTTGATTTATAAGCCTATGACAGTTTACAGGAAGCATAAGACGATGTGTCATCCCATGGAACTTAATCAGTTAAATATGTGGGGGTCTCAAAGGATGAGATCGATCTGACACATCACTGACACACAGCAGGAAACTTCTTCGGGGCATCCATCCATCCATCCATCTATCTATCCATCCATCCATCCATCCATCCATCCATCCATCATTTGCCATGCCCATAAGCGTGGGCGGCCATGTTTTGCCATTTCACTCGATCACCAGAGTCGTCGTTCAGCCCAGTGTTTCTATCTCGACTATTGTTTCTGCCTCGACCATTCAGGACATCATGTTTTTAAAATATGTACATCCGGAGGTGGAGGACATTAAATTAATGAATGTTGACCTCATTACCATGACATAGCGGAATTTGATCTGACAGAATAATGTCATTATTCCCACTGTGTAATCCATGAGACATATCACTGATGGTATCTGTTCACTTGTCTATTGTGTATTGTCTTGCTTGGGTTCGATTATGTTTCCTTTCCTAATCCACACTTACTGTAACGCTTAATAAATAAGAAGGTAAACACATATTTTTTTGGGCTAGCTCGCTTTGAACTCAAGTGTAGTCCGTACCCACTATTTCTAGTAGTGCTGGGCTAAACTGTACGTGTGGATTAGCTTTACCTACTAAAAGTGTCCCTCGCCATCAGGCGAAACCACTCCGAATTCAGAGGTATTTTTAATTAACGTACCCAAGTCAAGGACGATAGGTAAACATTTTAGTCCAACTGTCTGATCTAGAGGTTGAACCCCTTACCTCGGCATCAGCACACCGGATGTTTAAGAACACGCGTTCTTATCCTTTCGGCCATGCTAACCTTAAGTATTATTTCGTGTATAACGAACTTTAATCAATACAATATTTTAGATTTTCAACTGCTGAGTGATATTTAACATGCACACAGACCCTAATAGGCTTTAGCACTTATCAGAGAAGTCTAGGTTTCCCATAATCTACTCTACGATCAGGAGGAGGTATAGCATGCTCGGCATTCTTAGTTTGTAAACATCTACAGAATGACAGCGATGACTCGTACCATGTCTACTAGGCTCAGGAACGGACGCTGCAATTTCAAGCCACTCCGCCCAATATGATATGTATATCGGCACCTCTTCGGTGTATCAATCATCACACTCAATCTCACAATAAGAGAGTCGCAGTAGCGCAGTGGCTAGCACGCTTCCATGTCTAGCCGACGATCATGTGTTTAAATCCACATTGTGACGGGTATGATTTGAGTAAATTGATCTGGACTGCCAGATCAACCCAGACTAAAATGCCTACCAGCAACTGGCCTGGGCTGTAGAGGTGGCCTGTGTGATGTTGATTCACTGCTTCACCCATCCGGTGCCTTTTGGTCTATAAATGTTAGTTTCACATCTTGGAATTCTGAGATAAATAGCACATTCTGTTCATTTATTCCTTTTCCTTTCAATGTTCTCATTTTTTTTTCAGGATCTTTCTTTTATTCCCATTCGGTTATTAAGCCTTAAGCCTGTATTACTTCATGTTATTTTATAATGTAACATTTGCACAGCTTTACCACAGTTCCACTAATTTTCTCCATTTACAAATACTGTGCTTTCATCGTATAGCCTATATGTTTCAAATGGTCGGGGAAAAGGTCCTTTATTTATTTATTTGTTATGTTTTTGTCACAGTAGAATGCATCAGCAGTTTCCTTCTACAGATCTGTGACATAATGGGACCAGGACATTTCCTAGACCTGCATTTATGGAGGATTAGGTCGTTAGCCTTGCTCTCACCAAACCTACTATAATTACGCCAAGAATCATTACAACAATCCTGGGTTACTTATAATCAATATATTGAATCGATCACACTTAATTACTGGCAGATTAATTGGAGTGGTTTTCGCTACAGGTTCTTGTGATTGAGAGCATTAAGTGCTCAAGAATCGCGAACTTTGACGGGGCAAATCCATGCGATTAGGCCGGATTTGCATTCTCTCTGGATTATTTAGTATAACGTTTCTAGAAGTGCTGTTTCGAGAACCTTCTGTTTAACGGACATGACTTTCTTGCTTGTTTACATTACGAGGTTTTCGTAACCTATGGCAACAGTCATGAAGGTCGTACTGACAAGTTAATCTTCGTATTGGCAGCTTGACGCCGATCTGTTATTGTATACGCTATTTATGTCTAAACATTCGCTAACGTTATACCGTGTAATGTCATTTCATGATAATGTTTTATCTGCTAGCTCTGGCGCACGTGTTTCCTTAATAAAGATACGGATCTTCCAAATAAAAGTTTCTTGTCAAAACCCAGAGATGTTAACTTTTGTTATCTTGGTAATAAAAACATCACTAACATCACCACCACCGCCATTATCATCTTCTTGTTGTTGGATCTTTGGTTTTGATACACCCTGAGCTTGGCGATTGGCATCCATTACGTGCTGTTCGCTTCTATGCTGCATGTGCAGTCTTTCTGAGAAACGAATGTGCTCCTTTATGGACCTTCTTTTCTTTTGCCAAGGATTCAGTCTCACATAACTTTCTGCAATGGATCTGAATGTTATAAGTTATGGCCTCGTTATATAGCTACCTCTTTAGGTGAATAAAAGAAAGTCGTGAAACCCTCCTCAAATGCAGTAAATGTACCTTGGACTGGCTAGAAGCAAGTCAATGCGTTAAATGATTTGGGTACTTTGATAATAACACGGGGAAACTGTAGTAAAGAAGTCAAATGTAGATTAACACAAGCAAAAGGAGCATTACGCAAGATTAATAATTGTTTCTGAAGATATTTTAGTCAATTAAGAAAGGAAAAAAAAAAATGTTCTTTAGTAGTTATATCAAGTCACACCACGCGTACGGAAGTGAATCATAGATAATCATAACATTAGTGAATAATTATATGGACGCTGCAAAGATGTGGTTTTATGGAAAACTGGTGACCAAAAGCAGATAATAAGCATATTAAAAAATATCTTGAAATATGTTAACTTAGAAAGAGAACTGGTTTCTCGTATCAGAAAAAAAAAAGATAATCCACATTGCTTGGGCACATCAAGAGAAGGGGAGAGCTGGAGTACTTCGTGATTAAGAGAAATTTGGAGGATAAAAGAGTCAAGGGAGTCTAAGAGAGAAGATGCTGGACAGTTGGTCCTCTCTACATTTGGAAGCAGATTTATCAAAAACGATTGGCAGTACACGAGACAGACGCTACTGGCATACATGACTATAAAAAGAAACAGATGTTTTGGAAAAGAAGTATTACAGAACCTGGATTTTATGGAAACTTTACTGAATGAGAACAGTTTATAAATATTAAGGTATTTCGGCCAAATAACAAGACAGAGCTCATTCTTAAAGGATGTGCTAGATCGAAATGTGGAGGGGAAGCATGCTAGGAGAAGATAGCGTTACTAAAGGGTGGACAATATCAAGAGATGGATTGTGAGAAGTTTATATGAAAACACCATGAAGATGCAGGTCAAAAGGTGTTCGAAACTCAATACAGCAGACCTTCAGCGCAAAGAAGGCTCTTGATGACGATTATGATGATGATATCAATACACTAATGCCTTAATTCACTCTTCTTAAGGGGGTACACCTTTTGATACTTTTTCACAGCAACACAATCACATGTGCGTATAATGTAGTAAGGTTAGTTTATTTGGATTTGACCTCAAGTAGACCACGCAGTAAGGTAAATGTATTAACACTTTGCAGTTATTCACAGCAAGTGTAGAAATCAGTTATCCTATAAAATATGATATTATTTCAATTGTCTTAATAGCAGCTCAACTGTTCTGTTTCTCATGCAACGCAGTGCGGTATTAACTACCTCGCTTGTAAAACACAAGCAAACAGAACAACACCCAAGGATACCTTTTCAGGCTGTAATATGTATTGGGTATATGATGCTAACACGATATGTTAGATCAAATCGTCACGCAATAGATGATATGGTGAATAATACATTAGCTACTTTTACCCTCCTAGATTATTTCCTAACACCAATTTTAGACTGGGTCGACCTGGGATCTCAGATACTCCCTGACACCAATTTTAGACTGGATCGACCTGGGATCTCAGATACTCCCTGACACCAATTTTAGACTGGATCGACCTGGGATCTCAGATACTCCCTGACACCAGTTTTAGACTGGGTCGACCTGGGATCTCAGATATCTCCTGACACCAGTTTTAGACTGGGTCGACCTGGGATCTCAGATACTCCCTGACACCAATTTTATACTGGGTCGACCTGGGATCTCAGATATCTCCTGACACCAGTTTTAGACTGGGTCGACCTGGGATCTCAGATACTCCCTGACACCAATTTTAGACTGGATCGACCTGGGATCTCAGATATCTCCTGACACCAGTTTTAGACTGGGTCGACCTGGGATCTCAGATATCTCCTGACACCAGTTTTAGACTGGGTTGACCTGGGATCTCAGATATCTCCTGACACCAGTTTTAGACTGGGTCGACCTGGGATCTCAGATATCTCCTGACACCAATTTTAGACTGGATCGACCTGGGATCTCAGATATCTCCTGACACCAGTTTTAGACTGGGTCGACCTGGGATCTCAGATATCTCCTGACACCAGTTTTAGACTGGGTCGACCTGGGATCTCAGATATCTCCTGACACCAATTTTAGACTGGATCGACCTGGGATCTCAGATACTCCCTGACACCAGTTTTAGACTGGGTCGACCTGGGATCTCAGATACTCCCTGACACCAATTTTAGACTGGGTCGACCTGGGATCTCAGATACTCCCTGACACCAATTTTAGACTGGATCGACCTGGGATCTCAGATACTCCCTGACACCAGTTTTAGACTGGATCGACCTGGGATCTCAGATATTCCCTGACACCAGTTTTAGACTGGGTCGACCTGGGAAGGTATTCCAATACACGACCACCGCTTCGGCAGACAAGCGTGCGAACCACTGCGCTAACCGTCTCCACGAAAAAAACAAACACAATAGAGTATTAAACCCACCATAAAACCAAAATGTTATAAATTCCCACTCATATAAACTATATTTGTATTGAATACATCAGACCCCGGCTACAGCAATGTTTATGCTGGCTTATCTAAAGTACGGCACTATCATAAACCTTGTTTGCAAAGTCTGCGACCAGTAAAACATTTACGGTCGCCACACTACGACGGGTTATGACTCCGGCTCTGCCATGCTTGTTAATGATTATTCTACGCTTGGCCTCCCGGAAATGGAGTTTACAGAGGCAAGGGAACGGCTTGTGGTAATTCTGGAAGAGCCGGGATTTTCGGTCTTTAAAATGACATTCGGGAGTGACGTTTATATTTGGAAATGTCACCCTCGTGAGCATCAAGTCAGCCGCCATTATGTGCGACATAAAATAGTGACATTTTCGTTCTTTTGTGTGATTGCAAAATGGTCGAAATAACAAATTAGTTATATATTTATGTGTTTCATTACATGTATAACATTTTTACTGATTTTTGTGCTATTTTTGTACCCTTTTATTATTATATCTGGGTATTCTACAGCTGCATTTTCTTTTGTTTGTTGCTGTATTCTTCACTCAAGTGACTTCACTGACATCGCTTCTATATGTCTATTTTCAATTGACTCTTTATTCTTCTTGATGTAGTCTTCGTTAAGAATGTTTTTCTATATATTCTGTCATTTTGTATCTTCTTATAGCAAATATGTTTGTGTCTTTCTTGAAATATACATGGTGGGAAAGGTGCATGTTATATAATTTAGAAATTACTATCACATTGTCAGTAAAGAATATATCATACTGTCCACAAGCAACTTAACTTAGCAACTTAGCGGCCTAACTTTGAGGTACCATGGTATCCCTACGATGTGGAGGATAATGGGTTCCAGTGGCTATCATATTCTTCCCCTTCTGCAATATCCCACTCATTGAGGACAACACCCTCAACCAAACCACGCCAAGCTGTCATATTTATTGCTGTTTCCTGCATCTCCCCCCCCCCCGCCCCCAATAATCCCTCCCCAACAATTCACAGAGGTAAATGGAGAAAATGAACAAGAGAAAAACAAGAAGAAACACCAAACCAAGGCCACCACACTCCTGGAGCCGCTATTTTTACTCATACGCACATTTACATTACAAAGTGTTTTTGTTTTTTTCGACGCCTTTTTCCTGAAAAACCAATGCTTAAATACTTCCCTTTGTTTATTCAGTACTCAGTTCTCTCGAAACCCATGTAGTTCTCGTGTCATCCATGACCACATCAATAAGTCGTTCTTCTTCTTCTTCTTCTTTCGTTCGCCTGAAACATGTCTACAACTGCAATGTCGTCTCTTGTATGAATCTAACAGTCTTTTTTAGTTCATTCAGCGGTCCATAGAGTTTATCTTCCACTGTTGTCTCTCTAGGCAAGAATAAGTCGTTGATATCCGCACACATTTAGCCCTACTTCAACCTTTAACATTGAGAGACATGTACATCATGATCCGACGTAGAGACATTAATTTTTATATATACCCTCTTTCTTCACCTCCGGTTTTCTCTGTAACATGAATTTTCAACAACTTAAATTTCGCTTGAAATCAATTCTTGTAAGACAGAAAAGTTGTTAATGTTACTGCTCTGCGGTATGTATGTTATTCTTACTACTTTCACTTTAAAATTTATGAGAAACTCCTAAATTTTATATCCTTTTTAAGCTTATATACACTTTATGTACAATGCATTCTAAAACTGCTTATTTGTATTTGTCTAAAAATATATTGTACTAGCCTGCGAGGAAGGTACTCCACTCTCCGGTGGTCAATAATATGTGAAGACGCACTACTTTATATCACATCCGCTGTATCTTTGACATTTTACCGGACAGGTTAAATTCCATCATAGTATTACTCTTCTAAAAGCACTCAGTATCAGGGACGCTAAACTCTAGCTCATTTCCAAGGTTCTCCATCTCTTTATTAAAGCTATATTGTAAACTCAGTCTCATTGTCATGCTTGTATTATAACCCCATCTCATTGTCATGTCTATATTATAAACTACATGTCATTGTCATGCCTTTATTGTACATTTCATCTCATTGTTACGCCTCTAGTGTACAATCCAGTTCATTATTGTAACTATATTGTAAACTACATATCAGTTGAGTTGAGTTAAGAACCGACATCACTGCAGTCAGGACATTCCCATACGTGCTCAGTCCCCTCGTTCAACAGCCAGCGAATAGTCATACTACTAATCGTTCCCACGGATATGTTTGTGTGCGTGGGAGTGTGTGAGTGTGGATGGGGTAAATGTGAGTGGGTGGAGGATGCATGTGTGGGTGGTGAGGATGTTTGTAGGTGGAGGATGTGTGGGTGGGTGGGGAGATGTGTGTGTGGGTGAGAGATGTGTGGGCGGGCATGTGTATGGGGAATGCATGTGGGGATGTGTGTGTGGGGGGGGGAATGTGTTTATGGGTGGAGTTCTGTGTGGGAGGGGAGATGTGTGAGAGGTGGGATGTGCAGGTGGATGAAGGATGTATGTGAGGATGGGGGATGTGTATTTGGCTGGGTGGTTGGGGTGTGTGTGGGTTGGAGGGTAGATGAGAGATGTATGTGTTGATGGGCGGGTTGGTGATGTGTGGATGTGAGTGGTTGATGGATGCGTACGTGAGTGGGTGGATGTGTGTGAGAGATGAGTGTATGGGTGGGGGATGTGTGTGTTTGTGGGAAGATGTGTGTGAGAGGTCGATGTGTGTGGGTGGGGTATATGTGGGTTCTGGGGTGTGTGTGGGTGGGAGGTGTGTGCTTTTGGGTGCTTATGGATGGGGGATATGTGTGGGCAGGTGGGAAGATGTGTTTATGGGTGGGGATTTGTGTATATGTGGGGGATGTGTAGTTGAAAGGTGGCGGATATTGGGTGGGTGAGTGGGTGTAGGTTGGCTGATGTGTGTGTGGTTGGGTGGGGAAAATTGTGAGGGTGCGGGATGTGTGTGTGTGGATAGGTGCGGGATGTGTGGGTTAGCGGGGGTATGTGTGTGTAGTTGTGTGATGTGTGTATTGCTTGGTGGTTGCTGGTGTGTGGGTGGGTGGTGGAGAATATGTGGGTGGGTGTATGCGTGTCGGTTATGGGATGGGTGGGGGATGTGTGTGTAGGTAGTGAAATGTGTGTAGGTGGGGAAATGTGTGTGGGTGGGGGATCAGTGGGTGGGTGGCGGCATGTATGTTTGCCTGGGTCTGTGTGAGTGCGTGGAGGTATGTGTGGGTGGGGGATATGTGGGTGGCTGCAGGATGTGTGGGTGGCTGCGGGATGTGAGGGTGGATGAGGGATGTGTCTCACAACATTGAAATATGCACTGTTTACGTTTACAATGTTCATTTGACAATGTTTTTTTTTCATGTGAATGTATCATGCGTAATATGCATTGTTTATGCTTACAAAATCCATTTGACAATGTTTTTTTTCCCCCTATGTAAATGTAACATGCACATTTGATGAATGAAAGATGAGTGATTGAAAGGGCCGAATGTAAGACGGGCCTACGTGCCCAATTTGTTACCCTTTTAAAATAAAGTTCGTTCGTTCGTTCGTTCGTTCGTTCGTTCCCACCTCTATCTGATTAAAAGTTCTCCTGGTCTTCCCTCTCAGTTTTGAGATTCTTCCAGAACCCCTGCCGATCCCCTGCAATCTCATTCTTTCCACATATGGGTTCTCAATCTGTTCCTCCGCCTTCTCCACCTGGTCCCACAAGCGCACGACCACCTCTCCCTTGCCCATAGGCAAGATACCACCAAGAGGTGTATTCCCTGCTAGCCTATCAGCCTGTTCATTCCCCCGTACAATCTGTGACCTCTGAAGCGACGAGAGCCATTCCACACGAAACATTCCTTTCTCCACCTTGCTAAGCATGTTCTTTGAATCAGTAATGAACACAACGTGTGTTGCAGTAGTCTCCTCTAGCCACCGGAATGTCGCTGTTACTGCCTCCTCCTCCATTCTCATGCTGGAGGTCGTAGTCTCATATACCAGGCTCTCCTTTTCCAAGACTCACCCATTAGCCTTTGCAATAAAGCCCCAGCCACTAAGTCTGTTTCTCACCACTGACCCATCGGTGTAGATGACTATGTCACCTTGATGTGTGTTGCTCTGGATCAGCTGTTGCACTTCAAACTTAGTGCGGCCCGCTGCCCATTCTCTGCACTCACGACCCAGCGTTATTATTACATTGTGCCAGTCCGTCATGTCATCCGGAACTTCAACCCACTCTCTTTCACGATTGATGATCTCTAGATCACACACCTGACATATTGAAAGTTCTGCCTGTGCCATCCAGGACCTGCCTCGTCTTAGAATATGACCCTTTACCATTTCCAATGCTGCATGCAGCGGGTGATCCCTGTCTGCGGCAACTCTCAGGTACCTTTTGGCCTGAAGGACCCGATGTCTATCCGTCATTGTTGGTAGCGCCAGGATATGCCTAATGCAGATAATTGGTGTGTCCTTTGTGCACCCCAGTATTAACCGCATGGCAGCTTTCTGTATGCGCTCCAACCTTTCAAGCTGGCTTTTTCATACTACATATCATTGGTATGTCTATATTATTAACCCCATTTCATTGTTGTAGCTACATTATAAACTCCGTCTAATTTCTGTAGTTATATAATAAACCCCCATCTCATTACCTTGGCTATATTATAAACCCCATTTCATGGCTGTGCCTATCTATATCTATAAAACAAAGTGTATGTATGTAAATATGTAAATATGTAAATATGTATGTCCTTTATTTTTTCGCTAACGGCCCATCCGATTGAGATGAAATTTTCTACACGCCTTCCTTTCATTCCAGAGCTGTCAACTGTCGTATTTTTTTTTCTTCTTCCTCCTCCTCCCTCCTCCCATTCCCAAAATACGTACGTAAATATATGATGATGATGATGAAAGAATCCCCGAACCAAAACGCTTGGGAAAGGGAAGAAAATAACGTGACTACACATTAGCTAAGGGACTTAACTCTAGAAAAAGTTATTTCAAGGGGCATAACTTTTAATAACATTGTTGTGTAACTTATAGTCATATTGTTGTATCGTTTTCAATGATTTATAAACTCTTTGTCTATAGTTATGTACCGGCATATGAGTTATAATAAATAATGATACAATCTTTTAGACATTTTCAAATGTTACTCTCGAAAACGTACAAAGCACACATCAATGTCGAGTATTGCAATTCGGTTAAATCGATCAAGTACATTTGCAAATATGTCAACAAAGGAAGCGATATGGCAGTTTTTGGAGTGGGAAATGCAACTGCGTCTATCGATGAAATAGACCAATATCAAGTGGGACGCTACATTAATAGTAATGAAGCAGTATGGCGTATTTTATCATTTCCAATCCATGAACGTCATCCAACAGTTGTTCATTTGGCAGTGCACCTTGAAAATGGACAGCGCGTGTACTTCACAACAGAAAATGCAAGTGAACGAGCATTGTCACCACCACCAACAACGTTAACTGCATTTTTTTCATTGTGTGGGAATGATATGTTTGCAAAGACACTACTTTACTCTGAAGTGCCAACATACTACACATGGAATGCATCAGCGAAAAAGTTTCAACGTCGCAAACAAGGTAAAGCAGTTGAAGGACATACCAATTTATATTCGACCGACGCGTTAGGCCGTCTGTACACTGTTCACCCAAACAATGCAGAATGCTTTTACTTGCGATTACTGTTAATCAACGTACGTGGACCGACATCCTTTCAAGAATTAAGAACAGTAAACGGTCAAGTATGTGCCACTTATCGTGAAACTTGCCAAGAATTACATCTTCTTGAAAACGATGCACACTGGGACACTTCACTCGCTGATGCATCAAATACTGCTCAACCACAGCAAATACGCACATTATTTGCCATCATATTGACAACTTGCTTCCCATCCAATCCAAAAGATCTTTGGGAAAAATACAAAGACTGTATGAGTGAAGACATCCTACATCGTTTGCGTGCAATGAATCAAAATCCGGACATTCAATTCACACAAAATGTGTATAATGAAGCATTGGTTTCGACGGAGGACATATGTTTGGCAATCGCTAACAAACCACTGGTACAATTGGGAATGACTGCGCCAGATCGATCTGCAAACGATCTTTTCGATCGTGATTTGCAACGAGAATCACTCTTTGATGTCGACGAATTGTGTGCATTTGTTCAAACGAATCTTCTGAAATTGGTTCCAGAACAACGTATAGTGTATGACATAATTATGCATGCAATTAAAAGCCAAACCGGCGGATTGTATTTCCTAGATGCGCCCGGGGGCACAGGGAAAACTTTTCTCATTTCACTTATATTGGCAACCATACGATCACGACAAAATATTGCGCTGGCTATCGCATCATCTGGAATTGCGGCAACTCTTTTGGATGGTGGCCGAACAGCACATTCAGCACTAAAATTGCCCTTGAATATTCACATCACTGAGACACCAACATGCAATATCCGAAAAAATTCTTGAATGGGTAAAGTACTCCAATCATGTCAACTCATTGTATGGGACGAATGTACTATGGCACACAAAAAAGCATTGGAGGCGCTTCATCGTACACTACAAGATTTCAGAGGAAATGAACAGCTCTTCGGTGGCGCACTTATTTTATTGTCTGGTGATTTTCGACAAACTCTACCAGTTATACCACGTTCAACACCCGCTGATGAACTTAATGCATGTCTGAAATCATCAGTTTTGTGGCGACACGTTCAGAAATTGACTTTGAAGACCAACATGCGTGTACAACTACAACATGATGCATCCGCAGAAGTTTTCGCAAAACAATTGTTGGATATTGGGAATGGAAAAATGCCAATCGATGAATCCACACATAGTATCACGTTGCCAACAAACTTCTGTAACATCACAGCAACTATAGACGAATTAATTGACAAAGTTTTCCAAATATGGCACGGAATCACAAAAATCATCAATGGCTCAGTGCACGTGCTATATTAGCAGCTAAAAACAACGATGTCAATGCCATCAATTGCGCCATTCAAAACGAAATACCAGGCGAAGCGACAAACGTATAAGTCCATCGATTCTATGATGAATCAAGACGAAGTTGTCAATTATCCAACTGAATTCTTGAATTCCCTTG
>JACEFZ010026855.1:0-97500 GCA_014155875.1 Cepaea nemoralis | reverse complement strand
TACTAGAACAAGTAACAAGTTTCTCTTATCTTGGACATATAATAACAGATCATGTGAAATTGAAATCCAAAAGAGAATAGGAATGGCCAAAAATGCTTTCAACGGCATTAAATTAGTATTAACATCTAGAGTGATTAATAACGCATTAAAAATGAGAATTGTCAAATGCTACGTGTAATCAAATCCACTGTATGGTGCGGAAGCCTGGACATTGAACAAGCAACTAGAACGTCGCATAGAAGCCATGGAGCTGTGAATATACGGACGAGTAGGTCGTATTTCATGGAAACAAAAACAATCAAATGCAGAGGTCCTAGAAAAACTGGGAATGAAGAAAGAGTTGATGAAAGAAATAAAGAGGAGACAAGTGAAATATTTTGGCCACGTTAAAAGACATGATACTCTTATAAAAACCATGCTGGAAGGCAAGGTTGAGGGCAAGCGAACAAAAGGTAGACAACGATACAAGTGGGAGGATAACATCAAGAGATGGACGAACATCAGTCTGACAGAATCTACAGTCAAGGTGAGAGACAGACAGTGTTGGAGATCCATTTCAGCCAACCTTCATTGCGGAAACGGCACCTGATTTTTTCATTGAATACAATGCACAGAACTATTTCGAAACGTTTCTAACAGATCTACATATATCCCCTTCACTCCTGTGGAGCGAAGCACTGCCTTTCACTGGCCTCTATAACACCACGATACAATGAACTGTTCCGCCGAACCTAGGATAACCCACTCTCCTGAGTCTATCCTGTGGGGCCACTTCTTGCCCACGTCTAATTCGTCGGGCGAAGTTCTCCTCACTTCCCCAGAATTCCAAAACTCCAATTCCCCAAGACCCTTCACTTTCCTCTCATTTTATCCACTTCCTCGGGACCACCCATGAAACTCTATTTCACCCTTTAATCCCAATTACCAGTTTCCATGAAAATACCTTTCTGGGTTTCCTTTTGTCTATCCGCCTCCTAGCACGCATCTGCCTCTCACTGGAAATTTACCCTTGAAACATACGTGCTATAACAATCCATTGTGTTGGGGCTCCCCCATTAGCTTGGGACTTCTTAATTAACTTCCCTGGTCCCAATTCTGCCTTACACTAACCTCACACCTGCGACGTCGTATTGTTACTTTCACTTGTTCCTCATGCATTGTTAAACACACACGCACGCGCGCGCGCACACACACACACACACACAAACACACACACACAAACACACACACACACACACACACACACACACACACACATGATATATATATAGATGAAGATTTTAAGATTATTTATTCTGGAGGTGATGACCGACAAACGGGAGTGGCTATTATTTTGGACCGGAAAACATCAAAATCTGTTCAAGGATATTGGGCCGTGTCGGACAGAGTTCTACTAGTTAAATTAAGTGGCAGATCTTTTAGCATAAATATTATTCAAGTATATGCCCCAACAGGAGAATCCAGTGAAGATAGTGTAGAGGAATTTTATAATGACACAGAGCCTTAAAGAAATGTAAAAATTCAGAAATAAACATCATAATAGGAGACTTCAATGCAAAAGTAGGAAATCAAGGTGATAGATACACAGTAGGAAACTATTGTTTAGGTGAGAGAAATTAAAGAGGATACAGACTCGTAGAGTGGGAAAAAGAACAGGAAATGTAGGAAACACGTGGTTTAAGCAACACCCTAGAAGATTATTGACGTGGAGGAGTCCTGATAGCAGGATCAGAAACCAGATTGACTACATTCTGATTAGCAGAAGGTTTAGTAATGCACTAACAATAGCTAAAACAGTTCCCAGTGCTGATTGTTATAGTGACCACAGGCTACTTATAGGAACACTGAGGATAAAGTTGAAGAAAGTCAAGTATATAACAGGAAACACTAAATATGATGTGTGTACATTGAGTAATGACAAGGAAATACAAAACAAATTCAACGTAGAAGTACAGAACAGATTTGATATATTGTCTGATCTAGAGATATTACAGGATGTGGATGATCAATGGGAAATATTGAAGAATTCAATCAGTTTGGCTGCAGAAACAACTATTCCAAAATTAAAGAAGGTGGGTCGTAAGAAATAGATGACAGAAGAAATTTTACATCTAATGGAAACAAGAAGACTCAACAAGAATAATCCTGCCAAATATGAAGAAATTCACAGACAAGTCAGAATATTATGTAAGGAGGCAAAAGACGCATGGCTTGAGGAAAAGTGCTTAGACATTGAAAAACAACACAACAGTCAAAATACCAAATTATTGCACAAAAAAATTCAGGAACTTACTAATAAAAGAACAAGTACATCAACAGGCTGTCTAAAAACTAAAGATGGCAAAATCATAATAGAAAAAGATCACATTCTACATGTATGGACAAATTATGTGAAAAAGCTTCATAATGATAACAGAGAGTGTCGTGTCTTCCTTTAAAGTGTCGTCCCTGGAGTGAGGGGAGTCAACACCCACATTATAATATTTTTTTTCTATCAATATCCTGGAGAATCCACCAGCTTCCGTCCAATACACTCCATCAGTTCATGGACACCTTTTCCTCACTCTATCACTGTCGTACTATGCCCCCTCTCATTCTTCCCCAAGCAACATATTCAACAACTCTTGCTTCTAAAAATTAATAAAGATTAATTTATTAAAAGAAAAGTGTAATGTATGAGAGACGTGTATGCGAAGAAAATGTGTGATGTGTTCTATAATGTGTGTAGGATCGGACCCTCAGATAATAGCATAGTCAGTTCATCCTTGCAAGGACACACCACAGCACGTTAAGTCAGAACAAGTCCATCTCACCCAGGGCTGTATCCCTCCTGCCGGACACCGACTGTCATCTGTAGCTACCTGGTAATCCATCTTCCTGATCATCCGAAATAGATACTGTTTGTAACTTACAGCTGATCATGGACCGGTTGCACACTACACATAAGTTCCTATCGTTCCTAAAAATTGTACGAATCCTTTGTTGGGTGTACTTAGGTATCACTGTTATTGTTAATATACTTGATCTTAACTAGTGTCTATAACGTCTCACGTCTGATGTCTTTGGTAATATTTCACTGGAATCTATCACACGATGTGACTTACATTTTAATGTTCTCGTTCCTTTAACAATATTTGTATGATGTGTGACCTATCAACAATCATCACCCATCCTAGGTGAACCTTAACACGCAGGAATCGTTATATTGGTTGGCTCTTCTGAGTCATGTTATGGTGAACCCTCCTGATTATGAGTCCAGCGTAAACATAATACCATCTTTCTTCTCGGGGTTTATTCGTTTTCCGTCAGAAAGCATTTGAGTGTCCAACTGGTGTTCTTCCTATTGGAGTTGCACTTCTTCAACACCAGTGTTGAACTTCCTCGTAACTGGTAGGGAACCTGTTAGAGAAACAACTCATCTGGTGATAGCACTAGTCACTGATCCTACCGGCTGAGTGTAGACCTATTGCCTTGCTCTGTTATTTCTCAGCTAACTAATCTCTGTCATAGAGCCTATTAGCTCCTCACCTACGTCCGAATCAGGCTATGACAAGGAAAGACCCATAAACAGAGTGCAAAACTTCAGTGGGCAAGCCACTGAAAGATCCCCCCATTGGACACTTTCCCCATCTCCTAACCCATCTTAAATCTCTCCAAATATCACCCCGCTATCCTATTCATCCTAGCAGAGCCAATTATCACTTCACTACTCTAACTAGTTTTCAACTAACAGTGCTAATCATCACACTCTAGTTTAAACAAGACTACTGCCTACATTAATTAGGCCTAAATAGGCTATATTAACTACCTTATGCAAACCCGCCTCATTCCTGGATGGCTACTACACTTTGTCATAACGACACTTGCTAGTTAATTTTTAATTAATCTAACACTGTAGAGCTCTCCAAACAAACACGTCAATCCTAATCCACTATTTGAGTTACACTAGTTATCCCCAAATCTGGTTTTTGGCAAACGCCTAAAATTGGTCACATGACGTTATTCTTTGTGTCTACACAGGTATTATTTTGGGCAGATCCTCCAGTGTCAGGAAGCTATCTCCCCTGGCTTAATCAATGTCGGATTCGTCCTCCCATGTTTTGACATCCAAAACAAGCTAGCGAGTTACTGTAGGGTCCCCACAACAGTTTTCAATAACAAGCCGCCAATATTCTGTCGAGTGGTGACAATCACAGCCGCCATTTCGCCTGATGTCCGGAAACTCTAACTGACAGACGGGACTGTTTCATGTCCCGAGCCGGCAAATTCTACTTGGATCTGACTGGTTATGAACTGTCAAAGTGGTGTATTGATTCATCTCACTCACCATCGAATGTTCCTATTTTTTAGACCAGATGTGAACACGTGCAGCTGTAACCCAGACTGTTTATTCTGTATTTGTTGAAACAACCTGTGGCCTCGAACATGTCGTCAATCCGAACGCCTTTTATTGTCATCACTGGTTAATCACGGTGGTCTATTTTGTGACAGAGAGGAACAGTATGATATTAGATTTAATAATGAAGGGCCGCCAATTTTGAAGATGGAGGTTCGAAATGTCCTTAAGCATATGAAAGCTGACAAGGCCCCCGGTGCAGATAACATCACAACAGAAATGATTAAAGCTTATAGAAGAATTTGGACTAGATCAAGTCACCCGACTGCTGAATACATTATATGATACTGGAGGTATACATTCTGAATTATGTAACTCTGTATTTATTGCAACCCCAAAGAAATCAGGAACCTTGGAATGTGATCAACATAGAACAATAAGTATAATGAGCTACATCACAAAGATTTTGCTACGAATTATCATGCAAAGAGTGAGGAAGAAAATACAACCTGAAATAAGGGAAGAAAAATGTGGGTTTGTAGAAGGAAAGGGCACAGTAAATGCTGTGTATATGCTGCGAACAGTTATTGAACGTGCTATAGAAGTAAACAAGGATATACACCTTTGCTTTATTGACTACACAAAGGCTTTTGATAGAGTTAGACATGTCAACATGGTAGATATGCTTGCAGATCTACAAATTGATGGGAAAGACATTAGACTTATAAAAAACATATATTGGAAACAACAAGCTGCCATAAGGATTGATAATGAAGTGGGACAATATCAACCTATTAAGAGAGGTGTTAGGCAGGGATGTGTAATGTCTCCAGATCTTTTTTCCCTATACAGTGAAAATATTTTCAGGAATGTAGAAGATATAAATGGAATCAGCATTGGAGGACGAAACATCAATAACATTAGATATGCAGATGATACAGTATTGATTGCAGACAATGCACAAGATCTACAACAATTAGTAGACGCAGTTGTTGTACACAGTGAGCAGCTGGGGTTGGAATTAAATTGTAAGAAGACACAGGTTATGGTCGTAACTAGGAAGAACGAAGTACCACAATGTAATATACAAGTAAATGGGAATATTCTTCAACAAGTGAATCGGTATAATTATCTCGGAACAGTCATAACATCTGATGGGAGATGCCTTGAAGAGATTAGAACAAGAATCGCCATGGCGAAAGTAGCCTTTAGCAAGATGAAAAACATTCTGACCAATAAAAAGATGTCAATTGAAACGAGAAAAAGAGTGTTGAGGGGATACATAGAGCCTGTTCTTTTGTATGGATGTGAAACTTGGACAATGTGCAGTCAAGCTGAAAAACATCTGATGGCTGCAGAAATGTGGTTTCTGAGGAAAATGCAAAGAATACCATGGACAGACAGAAAAACCAATGACCAAGTACTACAGGAGACAAATGAAAATCGTAAATTGATTAGAGAAATTAGACGTAGACAGTCAAAATTTTTGGACATGTTATGAGAAGAAATGGATTGGAGAACTTAGTGACGACTGGCAAGATCGAAGGGAACAGACCAAGAGGAAGACCGAGAGGAAAATACCTGGATGGCTTGGCCACATTGCATGGACGAGACAGGAACACTGAGCTGATCCACGACGCTGGTGATCGTGTGAAATAGCGAGTCATGACCGCCCACGCTTTCCGGCATGGCAGCATTATTGATTGATTGATGTATATATATATGTCTGTGTGTGTGAGTGTGTGTGTGTGTGTGTGTGTGTGCATGAGTGGCACCTCGCCGTCTTGACAGACGATGGTTTGTAAAATGGAGTTATACCTCACCATAGCACAAAGCCTGGGCTGAATTTAGAGACCATCTGTTGCCCATGCAGCATGATCCATCTGTCGGCTTGCCTAGTTTATTCCAGAGGAAAGGTAATACCAGTTCGTCTGAAGAAGACAAGTTGCAGAAGTTACCGAATCAACAAAGAAATAATCTGTATGCTGTCGGAGCTTCCATCCTTGACCAGTTGCTGACCAAGGCCTAGGGCCTGGCCTGCCCTGTCGTTGGCACAATGTGGTGTGTTGAGTTTTGTGACACACCCCACATTGTGCCATCGGACATAAATTAATGAGCATGCATATATACACATACAAACAAACATTCATACAGAGAGAGGGGGATAGGGTGGATGTGTGATAAGCATACTTATTCATTTTAACAAAGATATTAAATTAATATCCCCACCCCTTCATCTATCTATGTATATAAAAGAGAATGTGTCTTTGTTTGTGTGTCCTTTATGCGTTCCTGAACGGTCCATCCCATTGAGATGAAATTTTCTATAGATGTTCTTCTCATTCCCGCGCAGGCAAGTGGCATAGTTATTTAGTTTAAAATCAACAATATTTCCTCCAGCACGAAAGAAAATGGCACGAGCTTTAGAAACATACGAATAAATGTTCCGCCATCTTGCTGCAAGGGAACTCACTCTCTGATTAAACCAGAAATTAGTTAGGAACAGTTGCTGTTCTCACTCGCGTGGATGCAACTGAAATAGTTAGCTAATTTAAAATCAATTTTTAATTTTTGGGAACAGGAAACGGGAGCAGGGGCCGGCTGGCGAAGCCGAGCCGGGTCGTCTAGTAACCTATAATATATATATTTGAGCCCTCCCCCCCCCCCCCACCCCACCCCACTCCCCCAACCCACTCTGACTACAGCAGGTTGCAAGTTTTAGACCATTTTTAAGAGGTCTACGCATGATCGGGGTCGCGGTGGCAAAGGGGTTCAGCTCGCTTGCGTGCCACGTCAATTGTTCGGATATAATCCTCATCAGAAACAGGATTAACTATTCCAATCAAACGTGTTGCATAGAGGTAAATATCAGAAATGAAATAAAGACAAAGGAGAAAATGATTGCGGATAGGTCACTCACTGAGCGCATGAGACGTAAGATGATGTGTGATGGTGAAAATGACCATTTTTTCACATGCATCCATTGTGCACAAAGATCTACAGCGCGAATTGGTCTGATCAGTCACATTCACTACCGCCATGGGTTGTAGTTATTATGACGTTTTTATAGCACACTGTAGCAAACTATCGTCTGTCAAGATGGCAAGGTGCCAATGACAGTATAGATTTGTAGCCAACTCAGTCTAATCAATGGGTATCAAAACATTTATGGTCATTGTTCGAGAATTGAAAGTGACCGGGATAAGAACTGGCCAACACACCTCGCATATCATGGTCTTGTATTGGTGGAGTATTAACATTTCAAACCCTTAATAGCAGGTATATCTGCTAAGGGGATACATTTACCGTTACATTTTATGTATGATCATATGCATACAATATAACTGTATTCTGTACATTAACATGATGTGTATATGTTATTCCATGGAAGTGTGGGGGAGCTGCGGGTAGCGCAGTGGCTTATTGTCTGACAAGTCGGTGGTCATGTCTTCGTATCACCATCAGGCGGATTTGGTTTAAATAATATGAAATGGGTAACAGATATTGTCTAGGAAGTAATGACGGCCGGTTTAATACTGACCACATCACCTATCACCCTTGTCCATATGTGCTCCGTCTTTCTCAGGCGATGTCGACGCGTGTGGATACGTATAGTTCCAGTGGGCAGCTGGTTATGCAAGCCTCTGAGAGTCCTTCTCCGTGTATCTACCTGCTATTGCCACATTGGATTCGTGATTCCATCCATTGTAGCCGCAATGTTAATTTTATTTGTTTTCCTAGAGCAACAAAATAACAATTATAGACAGTATCGCGTCTCCCTTGATCAATCTCAGTGTTCTCCCTCGAGGTGCTTTGGGGACCATTCAATTGGTGCTTTCATTTTCATATACTCTTCAGCTCCTGTAGGTGTTATGACTGTGTATGTCAGCCATGCATGCCAGGAATATCCACATTAAACCTTCCATAGCATTGACTGAAAAGAATATATGAAGACTATCTTATTGAATGGAGTCTCAGAAAGCAATCTCAGAGGCACAGTGACCTCCTACACTGCCATTGGCATGCTGGATGTCGTGTTTGCATATTCTCAGTTCAGATCTGTGATGATCTCACCCCGTTATCTAGCTGTGAAGCGCCATTCCGATTTGCCGCTAATAAAATAAAAACACGTTAAGAATTAATTATGTTCAAGCTGCAGGTCAGCATGGTCGAATGAGTAAGAACGCGGAAAACAACCGTTGTGTTGATGCCGAGGTAAGCGGTTCAACCCCTTCACCGGACAGCTGGACTTAGATGTGACCTGCCGTCCTTGGCTTGAGGAATAAATTACAAGTACCTCTGAAGTCCGAATAGGGAAAGTTAAACCACACGCAAAATTCAGTCTATCACTACTATAATTAGTGTGTATGGACTACGCTTGAGTTCTATGCAAGCGAGCGCAAATTTTTTTTTTCAAGCTATGAGGCGTTATTTATTATATGGTGCTAGTTCCAGATTTTGAAAAATCCAGCACGTAATAAGATATGTGGTTGGGAAATTGCATGGTAATAATTAATGACTGTTTCGACATAAGAGCAGGGGTCAGTGGGAAAATAAAACTTCGCCATGAAGGGATTTCAAATACACGGCCACCGGGTCGGTAGGCAAGCGTGCTATCTGTTGCGCTACCTCTGCTCCTGTCCGTCGTTAAATACTTACATCATATTTATCAGCTGTCTTATACCCAACTGTGCTGTCCAGTCACACCAATCCCTACATTCTCTGCCAAGTGTAATAAAGGAATGATACTATTTTCCCATGTCTTGCTCGTGTGTGAATCCATTCCTCTCCTTTGGGCACATTTTCAAAATGTATCCGGTACGAGAGTATTTTCTTTGCCTTCGCCAGCCAAGACCTTCCTCTCGTGAGTCTTGCTGCAAAGAATGTTCCAGTGCAGGACATATCTGATACTTGTGACTCTTCAATCAGCCTTAGATTGAGACCCCTTTGCTGTCGTTAGTCGCAGTTCCAATATCACGGCAACGAGTTTTCCCATAATGCTCCGTTCCTGTGCCAGATAATATCAATACAAAAGCTCCACAATGTCCCATGAAACAATTGGAACAGGCAGCATTCCCGACAAAAACTAACAGCATCTTTGCTTTCAGTTATGTTACTGTGGCATGGGATGTCTACTGTCATTGTGGCCCTTTAATAATCGTATCAATAGATCAACGTTTAACTGACTTGATTGAGAGGATGTCAAGCATATAAGGCAATGTTTGTATCTGAATATCTCTAGCGCAACCTGAAAATATTAGTAGCCAATCATTAACAATACCCTTAATCTTTCGTCAGTGGTGTTGTCGATAACGAACTCAATAACGGACAGGATTAGATTTTTTTTGTTTTAGAAGGAATCTGTGTTCCATGTTAACGGCTGCCATAGTTCTCAATCCTCTTTTTTCTGGCTGTATTGTGTTATCAAGATGGTATATGTAGGACCATTTATAAGGAGTCATAACGGCAGGAGTCTAGAGGTAATCACCGTATTTATCCATTGTTGCACACGTGTCTTTAACATTTGATCTGGTTAACCACCTAATGAGTTTTTATTGAAATAGCCTCGTCCGGAAGGCAGCAACATGAACTACGGTTGGTAGTTTGAAATGGATATAATGAGTGATATATAAGATACATATTTTTGAAATGTGATGGCCAGGTCCGGGAGAAAAAATTTAGTTCACATAATTATTTTCTCAAGTGGGAAGAAATGCAAACAGGCAGATGGTCTAATAATGAATCAACAGTGTTGAGTTCAATAAAGTGGTTTTTTACAATCTCAGATAGAGTAAGCAAGTAAATGACCCTTCACGCGCTTTAAGGCGCCTTGGCATGTGATAGTAGACCCGTATTTCCTACTCGTGAAAGCAGAATTAGCCATTAGTTATTTTGATAGCCCTCTATCCTTGATTGTCAAGAACGCAACATATTCATTAAGAGAATGGAATCACCTTGAATACGAATATCATAATTATCTGAAAGATCAGATTAATAATGTACAAAATATGAAATAGCAAAAATATTAATTAAACGGGGGGATAAACCATACATTATCTGAGTTAACAATAGACATTACATATTCCGGTTATAATTCGTAAGGGTGGAATATGATATTTTTTCTATACATACAGCACAATCACGACACCTTTTTAGAATTTAATGTATTTTCTGGTACACATTCTTTCGTAAATACAATGAAGAATGTGTGTTAATTTCTATCATTACGCAAATGCATACATCTGTCCCTAAACGACAGGATTTCCCCCTTGCTAACAATGAATCCTTTTTGCCATGCCCCCTTTACTGATATTAATTTACCGTTATATTGTTTTGAGTATCATCATCATCATGTGCCATGCCGATAAGCGAGGGCTGTCAAGGTTCGCCATCTCCCACGATCATCAGGGTCTTGGATCTAGTCTCTTTTCTTGTCCTACTCTTTTCTTGTCCTACTCTTTTCTTGTCCTACTCTTTTCTTGTCCTACTCTTTTCTTGTCCTACTCTTTTTTTGTCCTTCTCTTTTTTTGTCCTACTCTTTTCTTGTCCTACTCTTTTCTTGTCCTACTCTTTTCTTGTCCTACTCTTTTCTTGTCCTACGTACATATGTCATGTTGTCAAGCCATCGCAGTATTATTTACTCTGCTATCCCCTTGCTCTCTTCCCCTCAATCTTGCCTATCGCCACTAAGTTTTGTAGATTATTCCTTCTCAAAATATACCCATTTAATCTTGGCTGTCCATGTCTAATTTCTCTAATAAATTTATGATTTTCATATATTTCTAGTAGGATTTACTCGGTTTTGCTATCCACCCAGGGCATTATTAGCATTTTCCTCACAACTACTGTTCCACTGCTATTATAAGTTTCTCAGCTTTTCTGATTGTGGTATATGCTCTGATTAGCATTTCAACACTTATTTTCTCACTGTTATTGACAGCATTTTATTGGTGTGTATGTTTGTAATCCTGCTAGAAGGCTACATTTCAGTACTCACTGTTTTCTAATTACGTGTAGTCCGTCCGATTTGTACATAATGCTTTTAAGATTCAGGTAAAGGTTTCAGTATTTTAGATAATTGCAGTGTAGAGTGTTAGAGATTTATGTTAGCGAGATCACAGCACGTTTAGGAAAGGTAATTCGGACAACAGTGTGAACAGAATTATAATATTAACAGACACACGGGAAACACGGTTGTAAACTATTGATAATGGTGTGGGTCAGACAATGACAAGACTTATTTCAGCCCATCATTGGTGCGAAGATGGCAACGGGTCTATTCCAAATTAGTTCCCAGCTTCTGCTGCAGCCTCTAGAGTTTCATTCAGAGCAATAGGTTACATACACATTGTAGTAGGTGTTTGAATATCACAAGATGTAACAAACCACTATTTCTAATGAGACCTACTATTGTCTATTACAATCAATCTGTTTTCATGAACCCGTAATTTCACACAATTTTGTAACATGGGAGAGGGAGGGGTGGAGTGAGGGGGGCTGGGGTTCTGCAATAGACAAGCGACTGGGTGATGATAATGAGTCGATTTTAATATATCTATATCTAAGGTACGCGTTCAAAATACTCTGTCTACAAGTTATGAATGAGGATGAATGTAGTATCACATAGACTGCCATTTGAATCTCATAGCTACAGACGAACATGTAACTGTAGATTATTTCATTTGTCAACATCAATCAATCAATCAATCAATCAGGTGCCGTCTCTGCCGCAATGAAGGTTGGCTGCAATGGATCTCCAACACTGTCTGTCTCTTGCCTTGACTGTACATTCTGTCAGGCTGATGTTCGTCCATCTCTTGATGTTATCCTCCCACTTGTATCGTTGTCTACCTCTTGCTCGTTTGCCCTCAACCTTGCCTTCCAGTATGGTTTTTATAAGAGTATCATGTCTTTTAACGTGGCCAAAATATTTCACTTGTCTCCTCTTTATTTCTTTCATCAACTCTCTCTTCATTCCCAGTTTTTCTAGGCCCTCTGCATTTGATTGTTTTTGTTTCCATGAAATACGACCTATTCGTCTGTATATCCACATCTCCAGGGGTTCTATGCGAATTTCTAATTGCTTGTTCAATGTCCAGGCTTCCGAGCCAATACAGTAGCGTTGAATATACGTAGCATTTGACAATTCTCATTTTAAAGCGTTATTAATCTCTCTAGATGTTAATACTGATTTCATGCCGTTGAAAGCATTTTTCGCCATTCCTATTCTCTTTTTGATTTACATTTCACTTCTGCCATCATCTGTTATTATATGTCCAAGATAAGAGAAACTTGTTACTTGTTCTAGTATCTGCCCGTTGACTGTGATGTTCATTGATGACCTTTCCTTTTCACTGCTAATTATCATAGTTTTTGTTTTTTGGATGTTAATATCTAAGCCACATTCCGCACTGTGTCAACATACAGACTCCCAGAAGTGACTCTTTTTCACGCCTTAAAGAGCTCTGGCATTATAGCGCAAGGTCCATATTTGTTATAGACCAATCGGCACTAGCTGGGTGATGATGAGAACTGTATCACGCAGGCCGCCTTTACTACCACAAACATCCCCTGGTCTCAGGTTAGGCTTGGTCGAACTAGACGTTCAGATCAATTTGTAAAACTCCAATCCGCCTTGATGTGAATCAAACCCATGAGCAAGAAGCGACTGTATTATTATTAACGTTTTATGGAAAATATTAAATCTGTTTATCTGCAGAAATATTAACATTAGAAACTTCTTATATAAACTACAAACACAGATTTAAGTCACATAAATAAAACCAAGTATTATTTATGTGAATCATAATCTTTTCTTGAAGCGCAAATTCTCCCACTGTGTGCCTTTTCAGGTGCTGCGAATATGTACCGGCAAGCTATCACTGCGGCAAAGAAGTGGGCACCAGTGTGAGAAATATAGTTTTCGAAACCCATCATAAGGTGCTGAATGAGTGTTTTAAGTTGTAACATGTGTACGTTGCTTGACATATGAATATATATGTCCCTCTCTCTCTAAGCGTATATAGCAAACTGGTGGTTCTGAAAGTTTACAACACTACTTGAAGAGCATGTGGCCATTTTTTGATTTCGCCAAGTTTTATTGTAAGATTACATAGTTTATAGATTCCATTTCCTTTAACTAAACAAGACAGTGCAAGAATAAATCGAGAAACAAAATGTATATCTTAATGCATCAAAAACACAAATAATGAACAACTGATAATATAGATCCTCAATTAAATTTTATCTGTGACAAGTTGGAAACTACCCTAACATAATATAAAACAAGTATATAAAGATAGAAGGAATACTGCAGTGGAATGTATGATATGAATGACTGTGAGGATATGAATCAGATACATGAACTGATGACAGCAGAGACAGAACCTGAACCCTCATTAGATGAAATGTGTAGGCAATAAAGAACTTGAAGACTGGTAAATCACCAGTATATAATGGGATACCAGCCTGACCTAATTATAGCGGAAGGAGAAGAAGGAATTCACATATATCACGCACATCGCAAAAAGATATAGAAATATGGTATATGGCCAAGAGATTGGAAGAAAACTATCTTCATTCCAATACCAAAGAAAAGGGCAACTTGAAATTATGCACCAACTATAGAACTGTTGCTCTTGATCAGTCACGCAAGTAAAATGTTACTAAAAATCATAATGTGAAGACTTCGTAAGAAAATGGAAGTATAGATTAACGAGGTTCAAGCAGGATTTAAACAAGGAAGAGGAACAAGAGATCACATACTCAACATGCGTTTAATAATAGAGAAGTGTAGAGAATGTAACGTAAACCTATGCTCATGTTTTGTGGATTATTCAAATGCATTTGACTGTGTACTACATCAGAAACTGTGGGAAATCGTGAGGAAATAGGCTTCTCATCACATGTAGTACAACTCATAAACATTCTCTATCTAGACCAACAAGCAGCAGTTAGAATACATAGCGAGACATCAGATTGGTTTGACATCAAACAAGGAGTCCGTCATGACTGTGTGCTGTCATCCTAATTTTTAACCTGCACGCAGAAAATATAATGAGAAATGTCAGAGATGATACAACCAAGGAGCAATATGTTGCCCTAAATATCGATGGTCATGAAATACCGGAGATTCGATATGCTGATGATACAGTATTGCTATCCACATCAGACCACTGTGGCGTGGCTGACATACAGGCTACGGCGATCAAATCGTGCGCATCTCACGAACGCAATCGTAAGACATTGGAAAACCGTCTCATCTTCCAATTCGGTTTACTCTCCCCAGACGGCCTCAATATCCAACACAGTTTTATTTAACTTCCAACCCTCCCCCCCCCCCCCCCCCTCCAACCCCACATTAACCCCGCATTTGTATCGTCCTCTATAAAAGTTAGTTGTATATCCTTTACAGAACGTCCAGTCTACCCCATCATTAATTTTTGTGTTTGTGATATATTGACTAGTTGCGTTCAGTGGTTTTTCATTGCTTTCTGAGCGACCGACACTCATACTATTTTATGAAAACAAACGCAGGCGGTCTGCAACCAAATCGCTCGCAGGTGCATTTCGAGCACTGAATGCGTAATTGCGAACTGCGTCCATGACACTTTCGCCACAGAGCCGGCTATAGCGCTCTACTAATCCTTATTTTCACCTTTCGCTCACCTGGGCGTCTCCTCCCCCCTCCCCACACGGAGGCTAAACCAATCACTGAGCTTCTGGCGTTATTGGCCTTAAGTTCAGTGACCGCATGAACCACCACACATCTGGTTAATTCCATCCATTGATAGTTGTTTAAAGACGTTTTCAGCTGTACAAGGATACAGATAAGTAACTTTAATATTTTCATGTAGTGTATTTCGTGTAGTGTGTCGGTTTATGTTTGTTTGTTCTGTGCTGACGAAGGTTTTGCCCGCAACGTCCATTTTGTTACTTGCGAACGTGTTCTTGTAAAGCTCACAATCTACTTTTCGTTATTCGGTGATTCATGTATCCACATCAGAGAATGGTATAGAAATCTAATAACCTCAACCCAATTGAATAGTGAAAATCACAACTTATAACTTAACATTGCAAAAAGCAAAGATAATGCATACAGATAAAACTAATATAGAGAAGTAAATATATGTTTATGAGGAAAAAATTGAGGCGGTGGACAATTTCGAATTTCCTGGGTCATTAATTACCAACAATAATGAAACATAAGAAAGAAATTAAAAAGACGAATATCTATTGCTCTTCAAAAAATAAAACAACTGAATAAATTGTGGCGTTGGATAGATAGGCTTACAAACAATTGTATTTTTAAGAGCATGCATCTTTCTCATACATATACTTGTGAGACGTAGACACTAAACAGGCTGAACAGCGTATACATGCCTTTAAATATAAATGTGATAGACGAGTTCTGAGAATATCTTGGATGTAGAAAAGATCAAATGCATCCATACTTCAAGATCTGAATATTGAAGAAGGTTGGCTACAAAAGACGATAAAACAAAGAAAATTGGAATGTTTTTGGTCACTTGAAATGTCTTAAAAGTTTGGAGAGAAACAATAATAGACTAGTATATGCCCGGCGGGAGAGGCAGAGGAAGACTAAAGAGAAGATTGGTGCAGGATGTGTCAGATGATCTTTAGATGGTTGTATGGGACCCGGGACATTTTCCTTACGACAGAGAAGTTTTCCGGATGGTTGTTATGGAAGCGAGGTTCTGCAAAGGATTTACTACTGAATTAATTAATTAATTAGGTACAATTATCCCGGAACAGTAATAAGATCTGATGGGAGATGCCTTGAAGAGATTAGAACAAGAATCGCCATGGCAAAAGTAGCCTTTAGCAAGATGTAAAACATACTGACCAATAAAAAGATGTCAATTGAAACGAGAAAAAGAGTGTTGAGATGCTAAATACATCCAGTACTTTTATATGTATGTGAAGCTTGGACAATGAGCAGTCAGGCTGAAAAACATCTGATGGCTGTAGAAATGTGGTTTATGAGGATAATGCAAAGAATACCATGGACAGCCAGAAAGACCAATGAACAAGTTCTTCAAGAAACAAATGAAGATCGTAAACTGATTAGAGACATTAGACGTAGACAGTCACGATTTTTTGGGCATGTTATGAGAATAAATGATTTGGAGAACTTGGTGAAAACTGGTAAGATCGAGGGGAACAGACCAAGGGGAAGACCTAGAAACAAGTACCTGCTTGGCTTGGCCTTGTGGCATGGTCGAGACAGAAACACAGAGCTGATCCACGATTCTGGTGATAGAGTGAGATGGCAGGAAATGACCGCTTACCGGCATGGCACATGATGGATGGATGGATGTTATGTTTCGCGAAATTGTTTTCCCTATTTGGATTTGTTCAAGTACATCTCATTTCCCTTTTATCTATCTATAAGTAAACACACGAGATCTAGGTCGGCTTGTTCAACCAGCAATTTATTTGCACAATACAACCCGTCTGTTTACAAACTAAGTTTTGGGAGTAGATTTCTGGTCATGAGTGATTAAAGTAAATCGAAGCTATTTATTTCGGATCAACTTAGAGCTGAAAGTACTGCCGCACAGATTATGAGCCGTGACGTGTTGAACTGACTGGAAAACGAGCTACATAATTTATTTAAACTTTATTTGCAAAGGCTCAACTACAGGAGTCTGGAATACTGGATGATGATGACCTTTATTGATGATGTGTTGATAGACATGACCGAGTCAAAGAAGTACGAGTAAAACGTCACTGAAACCGCCGTGGATCTCCCAGGAAATACTTGACATTATTAGAGATAGAGATAAACCACATACACATAGGGACATTAGCACATACCGTAGTCTTAGAAACAAACTCCAATATGGCATACGAAGAGAGAAAACCATATTTTAAGAACTTAGAGATCGATAAAACAAATAATAAGGTTATATATATGGAAGGCAATTAACACTTTGACAAAGAAATACAACTTCTCAAATGTAATATCATCAAATCATATTATAAGTGATTAATTCAGTAATTTGCTTTCAAACTTACATAGACAAGTTAAAGGCTTCAATACCAAATTCTCATTTCAACTTATCTTAACTGTCATCATTGTGTGAGAATAAATGTTCCCGGGTTATTCCTTCCTACATACGTCTAGTGACAGCCATCGAAGTGCGCACATACCTCAGTAAGTTACAATTCAGTAAATCACTGGGCTTAGATGGAATCAGCAATCGTATTATCCGCTGTGCTGCGCCAGTGATCTGTGAGTCAGTAACCTATGTATATAGTCTCGCCAAAGGCCACATTCCATAAGCTCTCAAAGTCGTTCAAGTGTATCCTCTTAAATCTGACTAATTGGACGATAGTCTCCCAAGCAATTAGAGAACCATTTCCTTAATATCATGACTATCAAAACCACTAGGAAAGCATATTCATAAAGCAACACTGTTGCATTTAGTTCGCAACAAGCTTATAGTTGACAGTCAATCGGGATTTTGACCAAAATATTATTGTCATACGGCCCTAAGAAACATTAAACATGATAAAATATTAACACCAGAATATAAACAACAATAATATATGTGGAGCGGTGTTTATGGACTTCAGATAAGCATTCGACATGATAGACCATACTATTTTAATTTTAAAAACTAAAAACAATGAGAGTGGGCCTTAACGTAGTGATTCTAAGAAGATAATTTTTTTTTGTCAAACAGACAGCAAGTAGTATCACACAATATATCTCTGTCTGAAACTACTATCTTAAATACTGGAGAATCTCAAGGCCCATTACTTGGCACTCTGTTATTTGCCAACTATGTTAACGATTTTTCTGTATTCCTTCGTTATCTTGCGATCTGTCTACAGAATGTACGGTATATACAAACGCTGGAAATTGTAATGTGCTGGAGTCGTCATTGTAACAAGAATTAAGTAAAGTAAATATGTGAAGCTATAAAAACCGTGAGCAAATTAACATTACTAAAACAAAATCTATGTTATTAACAGCCATAGACTTCATATTCTAAATTCACACAGCTCACTTCAACTTCACATCGATAGCATGACAGTAGAAAGCGTAATCGAGCAAAACGCATCAGATCTCATCATTGACAGAAATCTAACCTTCAATTCCCATGTTCATACGCTCGTTAAACAAACAACGGAAAAAAAGTTTACCAGCTTGCTACAATTAAACAGTTCCTTGATGAACATACAAGAAAAATATTCTTTACTTCTCACATGCACACATATATTGACTATTGGTCTACAGTTTAGGTCAGTTATTCCAGTTCACTCACCAAGCGACTTTACTCACTCCAGAAACCGCCGATGCGATTAATTTATAAGAATAATGTAACTACAATCCTATTAGACAAAACTTCATATTCTTATTACCGCTCCGCAAACGCCTACCTTCGGCAAGGCTAAACCAATTGACAAAATCCTACATCAGAGTGGTCCAAATTACCCATGGACAGAATTTAAATATAACGCAATACGTAGCAAACAACTAAATATATTACATGTCCCGAAGCCTAGAATAGACTTACACAAAACGAGCTTACGTACTACGCAGTTCAACTGTGGAACATCTCCCCCAAGGCATCAAAGATAGCATTAATCCCTATACTTATAATCGCAAACTTTTCTAACACTATATCACTACCCCTGTTCCCCTTAATAATAATAATAATAATAATAATAATGAAGCTCAAGTATAACAGTCAATCTCCTATTGGTAGTACAGTGTGTCTCCCTTCATCATCATCATTTGCCATGCCGATAATCTTGGGCGGTGATGGTTCGCCATCTTGCACAATCACCAGAGTCGTAGATCAGCTCCGTATTCAAGTCTCGACAATACTACGTGATCACGCCATCCATATATATATATATATATATATATATATATATATATATATATATATATATATATATATATATATATATATATATATACTGCTCTGGCTTCCCATTGTTCTTTTCCCCTCAATCTAGCCAGTTGTCAAAAAGTATTCTAATTTATTTCTTCTTATAATGTGACCCCAAAATGTTGACTGTCTACGTCTATATTTCTGCAATTAGTTTATGCTTCTCATTTGCTTCTTATAGGACTTGCTCGTTGCTTTTTCTGTCTGTCTGTAGTATTCCTTGCATTTTCCTCAGAAACCACATCTCCACTCTGTCTTCCTTAGCTAATAGCAATTGCCATATTAATCATTAATCTTTTTGAGTTATGTAATGATTTTTGCACATTTCCCTTGCCTTTATAATGCATACATTGATATTGCTGTTATTGACTAGCCCCATAAATAATGTATAGATGAAATTAGGTATGAAAGGTAGAGCGAGAGAAAGAGGGAGAGAGAAAAAAGACAGCTAGAGAGAGAGAGAGAGAGAGAGAGAGAGAGAGAGAGAGAGAGAGAGAGAGAGAGAGAGAGAGAGAGAGAGAGAGAGAGAGAGAGAGAGATACAAAGAGCAGAATGTCAGTCGGACGGGTATGCCCTATTCTTACAGTTTGAATATAAAGTCGTTTGTTCGTTCGAGTCACTCCAAGTGCAGTACTAAATGTGGCGGGAATCTTTAAACCTCATAAAACGTCTCACAGTGTACCTTGAGTTCGAACGTCGAATATAACACAACTGGCAGCCACTGTTTCGTGTTAATATACTAACACACATACTTTAATCCATGTCTCTTAAAACATTGATATCATTGTTTTGGTTCCCACCAATACGTCTCTGGGGTTGATCCACTTTAATAAATCGGACATCAAATATTTTATAACCTTTCTAGTGACTATGCACAATATGAATATGTTAGCTTAACACTCCACAATTTTAAGACAGTGTCAATTGTGGGACCTTTACATTTTTATATTAAAGCATTCACTATGTAACTCTCTGTAGATCGAGAAATTGGTTTGGTTCAGTTTGTAAAGAATCGTCTTCACTGCACATAATTATTGCAATCTCCTCCCATATTTCATATAAAGAAAGTCCTCTGCTAGTTCGATCTTCTCGTTTCCATTGAAAACTGTCGATTAAGAGAAACGTGTCTTTTTATTTTGTGCAGCAGACCACGCCGATCTGCTAATGAATTTATTTCTTATTTGTTTTTGTATTGGCTCCATAGGATATCTAGCAATTGCATTGTCTGTTTATATAGTTTTCTATGGGGTATGTCCCATAATGAAGGACCACCAATTTTGAAGATAGAAGTTCAGAATGCTCTTAGCCATATGAAAACTGGCAAGACCCCGGGTACAGATAACATCACAGTAGAAATGATCAATGCCTTAGAAGAATATGGAACAGACCAAGTCACCAGACTGGTGAACACAATATACGATACTGGAGATATACCTCCTGAATTATGTAATTCTATATTTATTGCAATCCCGAAGAAATCAGCAGCCATGGAATGCGATCAACATAGAACAATTAGTATAATGAGCCACATCACGAAGATTCTGCTGAGAATTATCATGCAAAGAGTTAGGAAGAAAATACAACCCGAAATAGGAGAAGAACAATGTGGGTTTGTAGAAGGCAAGGGTACAGTAAATGCTGTGTATATACTGAGAACAGTAATTGAGCGTTCTATAGAAGTAAACAAAGATCTATATCTTTGCTTTATTGACTACACAAAGGCTTTCGATAAAGTGAGACATGTCGACATGATAAGGATGCTTGAAGATCTACAAATTGATGGAAAAGACCTTAGACTTGTAAAAAACATATATTGGAAACAACAAGCTGCCATCAGAATTGATAACGATGTAGGTCAATATCAGCCTATTAAAAGAGGTGTGAGACAGGGATGTGTAATGTCTCCAGATCTTTTTTCCCTGTACAGTGAAAATATATTCAGAAATATAGAAGATATGGAAGGAATCAACATTGGGGGACGATACATCAATAACATTAGATATGCAGATGATACAGTCTTGATTGCAGACAATGAACAGGACCTGCAAAATTTAGTAGATGCGGTTGTTGCACACAGTGAACAACTAGGGTTAGAACTGAATATTAAGAAGACACAGATTATGGTCGTCACTGGGAAGAAGGAAATACCACAATGTGATATACGAGTAGATGGGCATATTCTTAAACAAGTGAATCGATACTGTTATCTCGGCACAGTCATAACATCTGATGGGAGATGCCTTGAAGAGATTAGAACAAGAATTGCCATTGCGAAGGTAGCCTTTTGCAAGATGAAAAACATACTGACCAATAAAAAGATATCAATTGAAACGAGAAAAAGAGTGTTGAGGTGCTACATAGAACCTATACTTTTGTATGGATGTGAAGCGTGGACAATAAGCAGTCAAGCTGAAAAACAGCTGATGGCTGTGGAAATGTGGTTTCTGAGGAAAATGCAAAGAATACCATGGACAGACAGAAAAACCAATGAACAAGTCCTTCAAGAAACAAATGAAGATCGTAAACTGATTAGAATCATTAGACGTAGACAGTCAAACTCTTTTGGGTATGTTATGAGAAGAAATGACTTGGAGAACTTGGTGACAACTGGCAAGATCAAAGGGGAAGACCGAGAAGTAAATACCTGGATGGTTTGGCCACGTGGTATGGTCCAGACAGAAACACGGAGCTGATCCACGACTCTGGTGATCGAGTGAGATGGCAGAACATGACCGCCCACGCTTACGGCATGGCACATGATGGATGGATGTCACAGTTGGACATCTCATCAGCACTGCTCACGAGTCATTGGGTTTATCAACCTCTAAGTGATGTAAGCTACGCATCAATTACACACTGGACTCATGTCATCGATGTAGGACTATCTGAAATACATTTCATTTAGACAGGAGTACTGAGGATCGAGGATCTGTGATTGATTTGTTAATTTGTTGTTTGTTTCTACACTGATTGCACCAGTAGCAGCTAGAAGTGTACCTGATTGAACCAGGTCAGTATTCGCTTGCCTGCAGCACGCTTAGCTTATATCTATCATCATTAGTTTACACACGTTGAACTTGCTGACACATCCTGCCTGGGTAAACTAGGGATTGATTCTTTGTGTGTTGCACTGATGAAACATCAATATCCGTGAGATTTCCATGATCCTGTTTGGTTTACCTAAGTAATAGTTATTTTTTTAAAATTCTTGTTCAGTTCCCTGACCTTATAATGCGCTTTACTTCAAGCGAAAATTATATTATTTCTCTCTTTGATCTATTAGATCTCGTTACACATTGTCATTCCCTCTTCTTGTTGGGCGCTTTCATCGTCACTTACATAGTATGATACTTATCAAAAAGCTAATAATGTCGGTTCCTAAATCAATCAATCAATCAATCAATCAATCAATCAAATCAAAGAGCTATTAATAAATATATAAAAGATGGCTTACGTCCTGGATTGTACACCATTCGGGGTAGTATATCTTTGTGTTGTTCATTTTAAAAAATATAGTTTACTAGTTTGGTTTTGTTGTTCCGATGATTAAAAAACATCGGTGGAAAAGTTCGACTGTATCCGTGTGTGTTTGTCCATTCGTCGTCCTTCTCAGTCATATTTTGCGTTATTATTTAAACATCAAGAAAATATGTTAAGAAGACCGTATTGACTTTTGTCACGGAGAACTACATTGTAACTTCATGAATGAAACGTATTCAACCTTTTCAGCTTTGGTAGAATTACTTTTTGAAGAAAACAAAACATTGACAATGGCGTTTAGTACAAAGATCACCGTTTAGGTTTTGCTGTCGCTCTTCTCCTCTTTGTATGTACTTATACAGTGTAATAATATTGGCGTCGTCCATGTCATCGTAAAATGTGATTTCTTTCCATTACAACATAGGTATATAAGTAACAGAGATGCCAGAGTTCTCTTCCATTATTTAACCAGGTCTGGTGGAATTTCTTCACTTTGTAGTGTTTTGCGAAGGGCGAGACTGGCAATCGACTTTTTAAAGTTCATATATTGTCGGCTCTGTATCAAGTTCCCTCATGACTTGGAAGCGTTGACCAGTGTCCAGAGCTACATGGCGGTTATATTCTCTCTGCAGTGCAGCACGAGTGCATCGAAGAGATCGAAATCAACACCCTAAATAACAACATGGTCTAGTTGAAAGAACAAGTGAACTGCGACGCACCACAAGAACACTTGATTTGTTATCTGGATATTTAATGTATAGACATTCTTCTACTTATAGTTGATCCAATGTGGAGTCGGTGGTCAAGTTAATTTACAGCGGTATGTCTCTTGTGCTGTCAGTAATTTATCATGCTGATATTCCTACATGACTTGATGTCAGACTGTCCGGTATCTTCCCTCTTGGTCTCCCCCTGCCTCTGGTCGTGTCCAACATTTTGTTGTGACGACATACACCCGCATTCCTCTCATCATGACATGCCCAAAGAATGTTGACTGTCTTTTGATGCCAAAAAACAGTTTTCTCTGTTATTAGTCTGCTGGCTGTATCAAACATAAACGTTGTCTAAATTGCAAGAGAGGACACTCATTACAAGTGAAAGAGAGGACTCTCATTACAAGTGACATGAGATTCTTGAAACAAGCAGTGACCTTCACTAGAAGTGTCTGATTTAGAAACGATGGCATTATAAATATGATAGATGACACTCCCTGCATTGAACTTATAGAGAGCACCAGAAATCAAGTTGGTCAGAAATCGTGTCAGAATATCAGGGTGGTCAGACATCGTGTGAGAATAAAGTCCAGTCATCTACCCTTTTATGCCCGCTATCATGGAAGACCAAGAATCAGATGGATTTATTCTTTCAAGAATATTCTACACAAACACACGCTGAGTACATTGCCGGCTAGATATGTTTCTGAAGTCCAATACTTCAACTATCTTCTGGTTACGCAATGTCAAACTCACTGCAGTATCTGCTAGATATGTTGCTAATACCTCAACTATCCCCTGGTTGCGTAATATCAAATCTGAAACACGTAACAATGTTCATACAGTTAATTGTTTTATTGTGTGTTGTTTCCCCTTGCTTTGTACTTGAGCGTCCCCACGTGTGCCTGGGTTTTGCGTGTGAACTAGCTTTGTTTATTACCTGTGTCACTTGACATCAGGTCACCCACCCCAACCTCTGGGGTACTTGTAATTTACTTTCCCAAAATTAGGACGAGAAGTCAACCTTTAAATCAAATTACCGGTGTAGAGATTGAATCCGCAATCTCGCAGTCAGCGCACCGGATGTATAAGAGCGAGCCATGTTGGCCTCCATATGCTAGATCATACCATAAATAGAGAGTTTCCTGATCTAATTAGCCATGGATTGGGATCTTCTTGGGTTCCATGTTTTCACATCGTAACCAGATATGAGTACTTCTCAAGCGTTAGAATAATTGATGTCCGCAAAGGTCCCCCGCTGCTCTCAATTTCCTTGTTTGCTGAATCAATGAACTCTTTCCCAAAAATCAAAGGGTAACTACTCCTGACAAACAGAGAAACCGTTTACCAATCACTGAGTAATTTCCCCTCCGTAACTTAGTCGCAGCTTGGTATGTGTACCATTTCATCCGTAAAATAAATCCAGGCTTTAACATGCTTGTGTACACCAATAACAATTTCAATATAATCATTGTTTGGTCTGTAGATGCATTACATAAGACCGACAAACCACCAGGGGATCATCAGTTTCACCAACAACAACAGAGCAGATGAATAAAATAATAGCAATTGTATTTTCATGACTAAATTACGGTGCTATATGTGATGTAGGTGTCATTAAAAACTCATTACTATAGCATTATTGAGCGGTGGTAGCGTACTACTTGTGGTCGTGAGTTCGAAACCTTCTTGAGGCGTAGATTTATTTTAAAGTTGCCTTGACGTCTATGTCAACCCAGCCTAAACTGGGTACTAGGAAATGTTCTGGAGGATTTTAGCGACCGGCAATGTTATTGACCATGTCACCCATCGAGTCCCTATTGGTTTATATAAATATGGGACTAACACCACATTCCCTGCACGCATCAAGGCGTGGACACGGGTCCGTTACTTGGGTTACAATAGCAGTAAGTGATTGAATATTCTGCTTTACACTCATGTCCCCCTGTTTTAGGCTTGAAGCTCATCATTATCATGTGTCATCTCGGTAAGATCAGCTCTGTATCCTTGTTAGGACCACGCCATGTGGCCAAGCCATACAGGTATTTACTTATCTGCTTTCTTCTTGTTCTTTTTCCCTCAATCCTGCCAGTTGTAACCAAGTTCTCTGGTTTATTTATTGTCATAATGTGCCCCCAAATACTTTGACTGTCTACGTCTAATTCTCTAATCAATTTGCTGTCTTCACTTGCCTCTTGTATGAATGCTCATTGCTTGAAGCTAGGCGGCGGTAAAATACACTATATTCGGGGCTAAGATGCATCACATTCACATGGAAACCAAACTCTACAACAACAACACAGGGTGGCATGTCCTTTACAGAACGTTGCAATCAACCCCAGGTTGATTTTCTAGGCAAGCTTACATTCAGCTCCTGCCAAGTGTTGTAATTATTACGCCTTTTTTGAAGCACAATGTAACAAACTATCGTCTGTCAAGCCGGCACGGTGCCAATCAGTGTGCCATTGCTTTCTGAACGAGTAGTCAACGTTACAGTCCAACTTAATGCCGGTGTAGTGCTTGAACACCCTACCTTGTCGTCAGCGCACCAGAAGTTTAAGAGCGAGTGCTCTTATCCTTTCGACCACGTCGATACAGTATATGCTACATGAGACCCGCTTTAAGTTAGGCTGTATTGAAATTTTTTTTATAACTAGTTTTCATCTGCACTGTATTTAGTTGTACACAATACAATATGTTACTATATATTTTACTTTAAAGCAGCGAGATCTTGTCAGATGTAAACTGTGGAATGTTGAGTTGTTCCAGTCGCGGTAGAGCTGTGACTAAGTGCTGTCTCCCAGACAATGGTCAAGGGTTCTAAGGTCGACCTTACCTAACATAAGTGCCAGGAAAGTTCGTAGTAAATTATGGCAGCGCCCATAACCCATAGGAAGTCGATTGATCTATAAAATCGTGGTCCAGCACCACATGTCTAATACACATTAAACACAGTAAAGGGCCCATTACTTGTTTACATACTTACTTACTTACTTAATTACTTACTTAGTTACTTGCTTGCTTACTTACTTACGTACTTAATTACTTACTTAGTTACTTGCTTGCTTGCTTAATTACTTAGTTACTTACTTCTTACTTATTTAATTTCTTAGTTACTTGCTGGCTTACCTACTTACTTACTTAGGTACCTACTTACTTACTTACGTACTTAATTACTTAGTTACTTGCTTGCTTACTTACTTATTACATACTTAGTTACTTGCTTGCTTGCTTACTTATTTACTTACTTAAATACTTACCTACTTACTTACTTACTTACTTAATTACTTACTTACGTACTTACTTAGTTACTTAGTTACTTGCTTGTTAACTCACTTACTTAGTTACTTGCTTGCTCACTTACTTAAATAGTTACTTGCTTAATTAGTTACTTACTTGCTTACTTACTTAGTTAGTTACGTGCTTGCTGGTTTGCTTACTTACTTACTAACTTACTTTCATGCTTACTTACTTACTTATTTACATATTTACTTACTTACTTACTGAGTTGTAAATTACAATATTATAAAGTATACACTAACTATTTAAGTTTCAAACTACACTTTTGCAAAGTTTAAACTACAGCATAAACAAGTTTAAGCCACACTTCACAAAGAGGTGAAGAAAAGGTACCGGCCATACATGAAGAAAACCGGAGAATAGTATAGCTAGATAAAACCTGAGTCTGGAACCCACAGGACAAAATAAATACACGTAAACATTAGTTGACAAGAGAAGAGGAAAATATAAATTAACAATATAGGAAGAACACGGACAGAGCTGCGTGGGATTGCTAAAGATAGGGGGCTTGGAGTGAGTTGGTTCAGTTTCTATTCCCCAATGGGGTATAAAGGGCAACAGAAGAAGAAGATTTACCTAAAATGTTACTATATTATTAAGTAATATATTATTTTAACTTGTGACACTGTAAAATTGTGAGCTAGAGTAATAAAGTAATCACCGATCGCGCAAGGCGTACATGTAAAGTCCACCTGATGTAATCGTACAGATATACCTGACGTTCACGATAGCTATTCTTAACATAACAGCCAAGTGTACCTGACGTACGTGGTGGCCATACCTAATATACGCGCCGTGTGTGCCAAACATGATTCAATTCTCCTCCAAGCTATTACCTTTTGCCGCATTACATGGTTTTTCTAATTTCTCTCTGAATCTCTACGCAGTATTCCTAGTCATTGTTTGTTTCTTCCTATTGGTTCCATGAGATTTAAGATGTTTTCAGTCATCATGAATAATGATGTCATTAAGGCATTAGTTTAGCATTAAAGTATAAGACATAAAAATTATATCAATGTTTACAGTCCGAGCACGGGCATGAGATTGTTCAACACGTCACGTCGCTTTGTCCGAAAGCGGTATGAATTTATTCGCGTGTTCAATGAAATACGAGTACGTCACTATGTCCGAAGACTGGTATGAATTTGTTGACGTATCACGTCAGTACGTCCGAACACAGAGTAAATGTGTTGTTGTTTGTCCATCAAGAATGATGATGACCATTCATTTCATCCAGTGGAGTTGAAAGTATGGCGCCGTGAGTTCTACGATCGCTGATAAGGCCTATTGTGGCTCAACGTGTTCTTTGACAATGTGGGCAAAGAATGCTTGAATTTTCTGGAGGAGGATTTCCTGCAGTGGATTTTCTTTCCAGCCCTTTCTTCACAGCTCTGCAGTCCTGTTTGTTCACAAGTGACTGCACCCTTGCGTAATGATGTACGCCACAAATTTCCGTCTTTGGCAGCAGGCTCCCAAGTGGCATGATGATTTCCAAAAGCTTTCAGTGAGATCTTCAGAGTGTCTTTAAAGCGTTTCCCCTGGCCGCCCTGGAAGAGTTTACCACAACGCAGCTCGCTATTTAAAAAAAAGATCGTTTAGGGAGCCTGTGATCTGGCATGCGAGTCAAGTGACCAACCAAGCGAATCTGATTCTTCATTAGTAGTGTGTGGATACTGGGTATGGACGCTCTTTCTAGGACTTATGCGTCTGGGATCTTATCTTCCCATTTAATATTCATTAACTTCCTAAGGCAGACTGTGTGGAAGTGGTTTAATTTCCTATCGTGTCGCTGGTAAACAATTCAGGTTTCACAAGCATATAGCATTGTGGCTAATACAACTGCTTTGTAGACTTTCAGCTTTGTTTGCAGGCGTATTCCATTTCTGTCCCATACATTCTTGTACAGTCTGCCAAGGCCGCGCTGGCCTTGGAGATTATTGCATTCATGTCCTCATCACGAAGTTTATACTTCACCTCGACACCGCAAGGTACAGAGGAACATGATGAGATGAGGTGAGAGTCCTCATCACTTGCGGCAGCTTGGGGCACAGTGCTGCCAAGATAGATGAATTTATCCACAATACTTAGTCTATGACCATTCACTTTGATATTCGGCACGGTGTGATTGATCCCTGGAGCTGGCTGGTACATAACTAGTCTTCTCCAAGTTGATATTGAGCCCAAAGTTGGCACAGGCATGCGAGAAAGCTGAAACATTGTGTTGCATGTCTGCCTCTGAGTTGGCAATAGAGAGCAATCATCAGCAAACAGCAGTTCTCTGACGGTGTCGCTGGTAGTTTTGGTTTTAGCTTTCAGCCTTCTGAGATTGAACAACTCTCCATTCATGCGGTAGTTGATGTCTATTCCTGTGTTGTTGTTTTCGAAAGCATTCGTCATCATACTGAAAACATGAGGCTGAACAGTGATGTTTGTCCAGGCACCAACACTGTTGTTTGTCCTGGCACCAACACTGTTGTTTGTCCTGGCACCAACACTGTTGCTTGTCCTGGCACCAACACTGATGCTTGTCCTGGCACCAACACTGTTGCTTGTCCTGAAACCAACACTGATGCTTGTCCTGGCACCAACACTGTTGCTTGTCCTGGCACCAACACTGTTGCTTGTCCTGGCACCAACACTGTTGCTTGTCCTGGCACCAACACTGTTGTTTGTCCTGGCACCAACACTGTTGCTTGTCCTGGCACCAACACTGTTGCTTTGTCCTGGCACCAACACTGTTGTTTGTCCTGGCACCAACACTGTTGTTTGTCCTGGCACCAACACTGTTGCTTGTCCTGGCACCAACACTGTTGCTTGTCCCTGGCACCAACCACTGTTGTTTGTCCTGGCACCAACACTGTTGCTTGTCCTGGCACCAACACTGTTGCTTGTCCTGGCACCAACACTGTTGCTTGTCCTGGCACCAACACTGTTGCTTGTCCTGGCACCAACACTGTTGCTTGTCCTGGCACCAACACTGTTGTTTGTCCTGGCACTAACACTGTTGCTTGTCCTGGCACCAACACTGTTGCTTGTCCTGGCACCAACACTGTTGCTTGTCCTGGCACCAACTACTGTTGCTTGTCCTGGCACCAACACTGTTACTTGTCTGGCACCAACACTGTTGTTTGTCCTGGCACCAACACTGTTGCTTGTCCTGGCACCACACTGTTGCTTGTCCTGGCACCAACACTGTTGTTGTCCTGGCAATAACACTGTTGCTTGTCCTGGCACCAACACTGTTGCTTGTCCTGGCACCAACACTGTTGTTTGTCCTGGCACCAACACTGTTGCTTGTCCTGGCACCAACACTGTCGTTTGTCCTGGCACCAACACTGTTGTTCTGTCCTGGCACCAACACTGTTGCTTGTCCTGGCACCAACACTGTTGCTTGTCCTGGCACCAACACTGTTGGTTGTCCTGGCACCAACACTGTTGCTTGTCCTGGCACAAACGCTGTTGCTTGTCCTGGCACCAACACTGTTGCTTGTCCTGGCACCAACACTGTTGCTTGTCCTGGCAACCAACACTGTTGCTTGTCCTGGCACCAACACTGTTGCTTTGTCCTGGCACCAACACTGTTGCTTGTCCTGGCACCAACACTGTTGCTTTCCTGGCACCAACACTGTTGCTTGTCCTGGCACCAACACTGTTGTTTGTCCTGGCACCAACACTGTTGCTTGTCCTGGCACCAACACTGTTGTTTGTCCTGGCACCAACACTGTTGCTTGTCCTGGCACCAACACTGTTGCTTGTCCTGGCACCAAACTGTTGCTTGTCCTGGCACCAACACTGTTGCTTGTCCTGGCACCAACACTGTTGTTTGTCCTGGCACCAACACTGTTGCTTGTCCTGGCACCAACACTGTTGCTTGTCTTGGCACCAACACTGATGCTTGTCCTGGCACCAACACTGTTGCTTGTCCTCGAACAAACACTGATGCTTGTCCTGGCACCAACACTGTTGCTTGTCCTGGCACCAACACTGTTGCTTGTCCTGGCACCAACACTGTTGCTTGTCCTGGCACTAACACTGTTGTTTGTCCTGGCACCAACACTGTTGCTTGTCCTGGCACCAACACTGTTGTTTGTCCTGGCACCAACACTGTTGTTTGTCCTGGCAACAACACTGTTGTTTGTCCTGGCACCAACACTGTTGCTTGTCCTGGCACCAACACTGTTGCTTGTCCTGGCACCAACACTGTTGCTTGTCCTGGTACCAACACTGATGCTTGTCCTGGCACCAACACTGTTGCTTGTCCTCGAACCAACACTGATGCTTGTCCTGGCACCAACACTGTTGCTTGTCCTGGCACCAACACTGTTGCTTGTCTGGCACCAACACTGTTGCTTGTCCTGGCACCAACACTGTTGTTTGTCCTGGCACCAACACTGTTGCTTGTCCTGGCACCAACACTGTTGTTTGTCCTGGCACCAACACTGTTGCTTGTCCTGGCACCAACCACTGTTGCTTGTCCTGGCACCAACACTGTTGTTTGTCCTGGCACCAACACTGTTGTTTGTCCTGGCACCAACAACTGTTGCTTGTCCTGGCACCAACACTGTTGCTTGTCCTGGCACCAACACTGTTGCTTGTCCTGGCACCAACACTGTTGCTTGTCCTGGCACCAACACTGTTGTTTGTCCTGGCACCAACACTGTTGCTTGTCCTGGCACCAACACTGTTGCTTGTCCTGGCACCAACACTGTTGCTTGTCCTGGCACCAACACTGTTGCTTGTCCTGGCACCAACACTGTTGCTTGTCCTGGCACCAACACTGTTGCTTGTCCTGGCACCAACACTGTTGTTTATCCTGGCACCAACACTGTTGCTTGTCCTGGCACCAACACTGTTGCTTGTCCTGGCACCAACACTGTTGCTTGTCCTGGCACCAACACTGTTCAGCCTCACAATGTGATTGTATGCATTTGTTCATCGTGTCACGAGCCAATGTTCGAACGTGGGTACGAATTTGTTGAACTTGTCACGCCACGTAGCAACCTACAGTTATGATTTTTCTATAACATACGCTCAGAACATTACTGTGGTTGTTTTCCTTTATCCTAGACAGTAACATTCGAGATTTACATGCTGTAAATGTTATAAAAGAATATGCAACTAACTTTGAATGTTATATTGTGATTAGATAGGCTCCATATTGAAACTGTTCCTGAAGAATGAACAATAAAATTTATCATGTAAAATTACAAACTGCCTGTTGAATGTGCCATGTGGGTACCAGACCTGTTATTTTGTTTTCACTCACTAGCGAGAAACTTTTGTATTTGAAATTACACCCCGGAAACGGTAGAAGTACACCCTCATCAAAATCTGGAGTTTGCAACACTGGATCTCAGCTGGATTGGAACTTAGAACTTTTCGGGTTAAAGTAGAAGCCCTATCCTAAATCCACCTGATCTATGTCAGACTTAAATTGAATGCTATGTAAGCCAATTAAATGTATTAATCTTTTAGCTTAGCAAGTGTCCGGTGTTCGTGTTTGCATAGTAACTGCCTGCCACTTGTGTGGCGTGTATAATAGAAGTCTAAAGAATAGCTAGTCTAAATTGTAATTTCATGGCACTTGTAACTCTAGTCTATATTACATTTTTAATAACACTTAATTAAACATCAAACTAGTCTTCATAATCATCATGTGCCTTGTCGATAAGCTTATGCGGGCATGGTTCGCCATTTCACATGATCATCAGATGTCTTGAGTCAGCTCTGTGTTCTTGTCTTTTTATGTCATGTGGTCAAACCATCCGTGTATTTATCTCTCTGCCTTCTCCTTGCACTTTCCCGTCAACCTAACCTATTGGTCACTAAGTTTTCCAGTTTATATCTCCTCATATCGTGCCCAAAAATGTAGACTGTCTACGTCTCATTTCTTGAATCGATTTACGGTTTTCATTTCCCTCCAGTAGGACCTGTTCATTGATTTTTATCTCCGTCTATGGCATTCTTTGCATTTTCTTCAGAAACACATTTCCATTGCCACTAGAGATTTCTCATCTTGTCTGTTTACTGTCCATGTTTTACATCCATATAGCAAGGTGTGTTATGCGTAGCTCTTAACATTCTTTACTGCTTTGCTAGTTTTACAAACTTCAGAGAACAGATATTTGGGAGACATGAGCCGAGTGGTCCCAAGCCCTCACCAAATCTCCAGAGTGTCTTTAAGATAAAGAGGTTGCAACATTCGCAGGAGGGGACCACTTATGACGACCAAAAGCCTTCTATTGTGCTCGCTCCACAGTAGAGTTTGTAGTGTTAGTCCGTCAACTTCTTGTAAACTATTTTATACATCGAGTTAGAATATTACTTGTAAAGTTATATTGTGTTATAAGTTACGTTTGTGCTATATATTATCATTTATAAACTATACACAAGCGCTTGACAGTGCCAAGAATGTTGGGATACATACACAATTAGAATAATTAGACACTGATGACAAATAGTTGCGAATAATAGAGAAACTATATTGCCAGCAAACAGCAGCCTTAAAAGTTAACAGCATTTTAGGACCATTTCATTATCTCCCGATTTGTTTTAATTATACAATGAGTCTACAATGAGTTTTGAGAGCATGTCAGGGGTGGAGATTGGTGGTTATACCATAAATAACTTACGTCATGCTGATGACATCGTCCTGATAGCAACAAGTCAGGAAATAATAGATGCAGTGGTTATAGATAGTAAAAGATGGGCCTCAGCTTGAATAATAGACATACAAAAATAATGGTAATATGAAAGAATCAGAGCATGCCTAAGTATACAGTTCAAGTGCATAGTGTTAAATGGGGAAAGGGGGGGGGGGGGAGGGGGGGGGGGGGGGGTCAAATGCAGAAATTCACATATATAGTCACATGGATAACATCAGATGGAATGTGTATCACAAGCGTAAAGGATAGAATAGGACAAGAAATACATGCATTTTCGAAAATAAAGAACATCTTATGCAATACTTCTGTGTCATTGTCGGTTAGAAAAAAGAATTCTTGCATGTTACATATAGTCAGTCACTTTTGACCTAGGGCCGTGAATCCCGGACAATTAGTAAACAAGAGAAGAAATCACCACGAGCCTCAGTGATGTGGTTTTACAGAAGAATGCTGAACACCCCCCCCCCCCCCCCCCATCTTCCACCCCTACCCCACCCAGACAGCCACAATTAGTAATCTAGACGTGTCGAAAGAGGCTAAAACACAAAATTCGATTTATCAATGCATCGGTTAGAGACAGCCGTCATGTTTGCTAAATTATGAGAAGACAGAAGCTAGACAATATTATGACAGCTGGACATAATTGTGGAAAGAGAGATAGAGGAAAACATAGAGAGAAGATTCTTGACAGCGTTGTGTTATTGCACGGAAGGGTCTCAGCGCACGAACTGACACATGCTGTTGGAGATAGCGAGATGTGGAGACGCATGACAGCCCACTCCAATCGGCAGGACATTTCATAATGATGATGATGATGATGATGATGATATTGATGATGATGGTGGTGATAATAATGATGACGATGATGATGATGATGATGATGATGATGATGATGTTATGTTCGGCTATGTTAAATTTCTCGATGTACTATAGTATTACCTTGACCTAGAAGATGTTAATTGTTAAACCACTCTCCGCCCAAGACCAGCCTGGATCGTGTTTGGTTACAGAGTTCGATTCTGTTAGTAGTCAAATCGGATATTTAGCAGAGCGGCCAGAGAACTGAGTCACTATCGTCATGGAGCACGGCCTTTGCCGTCACATGTGTCAAGTCGGATATTTAGCAGAGCGGCCAGAGAACTGAGTCACTATCGTCATGGAGCCCGGCCTTTGCCGTCACATGTGATAAGTGAAATAAAACAAGTAAACATTCTTTAAAAAGCATTGGGCATATGGTGTGAGAACAACATTTTTTTAATACAAAATAAAAAAAAACAATCCTACGTGACGTCTGCGAAAAGGTAAGCGTTAAAAATAACAACAAAGTGTACATACCTTACAAAGAAAGCAAATCCGACGCACGGAAAAACAATGTAAAAATAACAATGATAATAATACGTTGTTATTTACGTCATTATTACCATTTTTTTGTTTTTTTAAGTCGCTTAAATGTCGACAGGGTCGACTTCATTGCACCGAGTTGTTATCTATAAGGCTCAGTCTCTTTCCGCAGTGCGGAAAGCGTCGCACAAAGCACGAACTCCGTAGCTCCCGCAACGACCCACAGGAGTCTCCGAAAATAAATGCACTCGTGAACCGAAGGACACGGCCCGGATTCAAACCCACAACCTTCGGAGCCCGAGGCAGACGGCTTGACCACTTCGCCACGGAGACTCCCGAATACGCCTTTTATTTTTGCACTGGGATTTCCGTTTTTCGGATTTACATTCGTTGTAATTTACGTGTACAGTGTCTGTGTTTATTATCGTACACTTTTTTGCAACAGTCACATAAATCTGTTTTCATGTTGTATTGTTATAACCTGCAACAGACATTACGTCGCTTATCTAACATACGAGTGGAAATCAATAAGTAAGTCACAAATGGCTGTAGAAAAATAATTAAATGTGATAACAACTTGAACCGAGTTTATTTTTATACATACATTTTCCCTTTATTTCTCAACATAATTTCCACCAACATGATTACACTTATCCCATCGTTTTATCAGTCCTCCTAACTCGGCTGCATAGAACTGCGTGCTCTGCTTTTTAATCGACGTTTTCACTTCACATTTAATTCCGGCGTCATTCACGAAATGTCTCCCGCCAAGGTGGGTTTTCAGTGGACCAAAAAGATGGAAATCGCTAGGGGCTAAGTCGGGTTGTAAGGTGGATGTTCCAGAACGTCCCACCTTAGTTAGTTAATTTTCTCCTGAGTTAATCAAGCCGTATGTGGTCTGGCATTGTCACGAAGAAGCAACACGCCTCTAGTCAGCAGTCCTGGACGTTTTCTTCGAATTGCATCATGAATCATTGATAGAACTTCACAGTACAATTAAGAATTCACATTGTCACCTTTCTTCTTGAAATTGGTTAAAAGCACTCCTTGACAATCCCAAAACAATGTCAGCATAACCTTCCCTGCTGATGGCGTAACTTTGAATTGTTGGACACAAGGCGAAGAAGGATGTTTCCATTGCACTGAAGCACACTTTGATTCGGGCTGGTAGTGATGCACCCATGATTCGTCCCCAGTAACAATCCTGTTCAGCATGTCTTCTCATTCATCTTCGCATCGACATAGATGATGCAAGGACAGGTCAAATTGGTTCATTCTGTGTTCTTCCTTCAATTTTCTGGGTACCCACCTTGAGCACACTTTCATAAATTTCAATCGATCATGAATTATGCTGTATACTGAACCGTGCGAGCACCCTGTTGCAGATGCTACAGAGTCTATCATTACTCGCCTGTCACCTCTAATCATCTGTTGCAATCTCAACAGGACGACCAGATCGGATTTCATCAACAATTTTAGAGTGTCCTTGAGAAAATGTTTCTACCCAGCTATGCACCGCTTTACGGGACAAACATTTATCAGCATAAACAGGAAGCATTTCCTTATGAATGTCCTCTGGAGGCAGTCATTTTGCCTACCAAAAACGCAAAGAAGCACGTTTCTCTTTTGTTTTACACTCCGTAAGTGCAGTCGCCATTTTGTTTATGCGCTGTGCATGCGCATGAGACACATAGCGCCACCTGACGAACAGGAATATAAAGTTCGATGTTTCTGTCACCTAATGACATCTGTAGAAAACACAACAACATTTACCTGCCATCCTACAGAACTATGTGACTTACTTATTGACTCGACCTGCCATCCCACAGAACTATGTGACTTATTTATTGACTCGCCCTCGTATTTATAAACCAATCATACTTGGTGGAGTATGTGCTTGGTATACGTTGTTTGTACTATCTTATATATAAATTGCGATCTCCGTCTGTCTGTCTGTCTGTCTGTCTGTCTGTCTGTCTGTCTGTCTGTCTGTATGTCCGTATGTCCTTTGTGCGCTCGCGAACGGCCCATCCGATTGAGATGAAATTTTCTACACGTCTTCTTTTCATTCCAGTGCAGCCCACTGTCATATTTTTTTAGTGTGAAATCGGCTGCATACCCAATATTATTTCATTTTTCACTTTTCATTATAATTTAATATATCTCAGGGGACTTAACTCTGTAAAAGTTATTTCAAGGGGCATAACTTTTCTGTATAACTTATAGTCATATTGTGGCATCGTTTTCAAAGATTTATAAACTCTTTGTCCATAGTTATGTACCGGCATATGAGTTATAATAAATAATGATACAATCTGTAAGGCATTTTCAAAGTTTTCATAAAAATAATGCACAATGCATAACATTGTAACTCATCTTTTAGTGCTTAAGAAGTTACTGTAGTCATGCAGGTGATTAGAAAGAGTTTTCATTAAAAATAATGGATGGTGTGTGGAAGGACATTCTTTTAAGTTACTTTTTTTGTTGTATGAATTTAATGAGACGCTACCCTCCAGGAGCTGGGCAAAGCCACGCCGGGTCAGATAGATAGACAGACCCACCTTTTCGCTGCAGTTGTCTACAGGCATATGCGTTAAACTCCTCCTCCTCTCCCTCCTCCTCCTCCTACCTCTTCCTCTTCCTCTCCCCCTCCTCCCTCTCCCTCCTCCTCCTCCCTCTTTCTCCTCCTCCTCCTTCCTCCCTCCTCCTCCCTCTTCCTCCTACCTCCTCGCCCTCCTCCCTCCTCCTAATCACTCCCCTTCCTTCCTCCTCCCTTCTCCTCCTCTCTCCTCCCAATCCCTCCTCCTTCTAATTCTAAGTCCTCCCCTTATCCTCCTCCCCCTTCTCCTCCCTCCCCTCCTACCTCCTCCCCTCCTCCTCCCTCTCCTCCTCCCTTCTCCTCCTCCCTCCTCATCCTCTCTCCTCTTCCCTCCTCCTACCTCTACCTCCTCCCTCCTCCTCCCTCCACATCCCTCCCCTCCTCCCTTCCCTCCTCTCCTCCTCCTCCTCCTCCCTCCTCCTCCCTCCCTCCTCCTTCTCCGTCCTCCTTCCTCCTCATCACTCCTCTTCCTCCTCCTCCATTCTCCTCCTCCTATCCTCCTACTTCCTCTCCTCCATCCCTCCTCCTCCTACGTCCTCCCTCCTCCCTCCTCCTTCCTCCTACTCCTCCCCTCACACTCCTCCTCCTCCATACCTCTTCCTCCTCCTCCTCCACTCTTCCCTCTCTCCTCCTCATCCTTCTTCCCTCTTCCTCCCTCCTCATACTTCCCTCTCCACCTCCTCCCTCCGCCTCCTCCCTCCTCCTCCTCGCTCCTCCTCCTCCCTCCTCCTCCATCTCCCTCCTCCTCCTCCCTCTGCGTTCTTCTCCTCCCTCCTTCTCCTTCCTCCTCCCTCCTCCTCCCCTCCCTCTTCCTCCTCCTACCCTCCTCCTCCTCCTCCTCGCTCCTCCTGCCTCCTCCTCCTGCCTCCTCCTTCCTCCTCCCTCCTCCTCCCTTCTCCTACCTCCTCTCTCCTCCTCCTAATCCCTCCTCCTCCCTCCTATTCCTCCCTACTCCTCCTCCTCCTTCCTCCTCCCTCCTCCTCCTCTCTCCGCCTATCTCTTCCTCCCTCCTAACTCCTCCCTCCTCCACCTCCCTCTTCCTCCTCCCAGCTCCTACTCCTCCTTTTCCTTCTTCTGCTGATGCTGCTGCCGCTGCTCCATTTACCCAAGTTAATTGTTGGGGAAGATGTAAAGACCTTTCAAGTGCTCTTTCTAATGCTTTTTGTAAGTTGGTCTTCGTTTATCTAAGGTTGTTCTAACTGCAACCAATAAATGATTAGACAGACAGGCAGACAGACAGACAGACAGACAGAGAGGGAGGGACGGACAGACAGACAGACAGACAGACAGACAGACAGACAGACAGACAGACAGACAGACAGACAGACAGACAGACAGAGTCGGGAACGGGAACTTATATGACTACTTATATGAATTAAATGAGATGCTCGCCATCAGGGGCTGGGCGAAGCCGGGCCGGATCAGACAGACAGACAGACAGACATATAGACAGACAGACAGACAGATAGATAGTCGGGAACGGGAACGGGAGCTTATATGACTACTTATATGAATTAAATGAGATGCTCCACACCAGGTGTTGGGCGATGCCGGGCCGGGTCAGACAGACAGACAGACAGAAAGACAGACAGACAGACAGACAGACAGACAGACAGACAGTCGGTAACGGGAACGAGAACTTATATGACTACTTATATGAATTAAATGAGATGCTCCCCACCAGGGACTGGGCGAAGCCGGGCCGGGTCAGCTAGTATTATTATAAATAATCGACACGCAAGGACTATGTAGTAATATAGATTCGGCCGCCTTTACTTTCTAATATATTCCTGGCACCCATTGTAATCTGATTTTACATGGTAGTTCAGGTCCATTGTAAACTTTTGCCTATATCAGAATAGGAACCCCATGTCATCAGTGTTATCGCTCATCCCTGACTAATACAGCAATAATAACATTATTAAAGTATTGACTTGTAAGTTCTTTACAGTGTGGTGCAATTAACCCCGTCATTTATGGGCTTACCAGGTAATTTTACATTCAGTAGTTTGTCAAATAAAATGTACAGGCATATATTCTTCTTCCTGCAAAAGGCGTTAAAAGAACGCAGTGTAGGAGGAACTCAAAAGAAGCATATAAATAAGTGCAGAATTACAGATAAGGTGGTGGATGACACTAGAAGGATGCCGACATGCGCAGATTGTGACCACTAATGTATGGGCTTGAGACAACAACAAAACTGGTTGTTGTGTATGAGTTTCTGACTACATGCGACTGGGCGAGGATACAGTTAGATAAGACATTCGGCTGTTTTGTACAGGATGTGAGCAATTTATGGACTCTGTGTCGCGACCACACTTCAACACTACACTTTTGTCACGGAACTGCCAGTTTTTCACTTACAACTTGCACGTCATGTCGTGCCGCGTCGTGAACTGTATCATCTTATCTTAAGTAAGTAAGTAAACGACCGCTGTACACGCCTTAACGTGTACTGAACGTATGATGACTGTACTCACACGTCCTAGATCAATCAGCTCTCGATGTGTGATGTGGTCCGTATTAACCATGCATGATGATGATGATGATGATGATGATGATGATGATGATGATGATGATGATATGCTCTGCTATGCTAAATTTATTGCTGTACTATAATATTAAAAGTCGCTTAAAAGTCGACAGGATCAACTTCATTGCACCGGGTTTTATCCCATATGGCTCGTCTCTTTCCGCAGCGCGGAAAACGTCGTACCAGGCACGAACTTCGTAGCTCTAGCGACGACCCACAGGAGTCTCCGATAAATGTTACTCGTGAACCGAAGAAAGTGGCCCGGAATTGAACCCACAACCTTCGGAGCCCAAGTCAAACGGCTTGACTACTTCGCCACGGAGACTCCCTATGTACTAGTAGTATTGCCTTGAGCTAGAAGACTTCACTTCCCTGGGCATCTTCTGGAGGCCATTTTAGAGTGGGCCGGTCAAGAAGCCCATGACAATTGTAAAAATCCGCCTCGAGGGTAAACTCTCAACCGTTACTCTACCTGCTCTACAGGCACAGTTTCAAATAAATACAAAGAAATATCGATTCGGGGGTGGGGGGGGGGGGGGGGGGGGGGGGGGTTGTGGCGCTTTGAAGCCACTAAGACATTTCATAAATAAATCTACATGTATCGTTTTCGCTCGTTGACGTAGAAGAAAGGAGGTTAGACTAGAGGGCACATTAGTCGACGTGCACATTTACAGCTGTAGTTACCCTACCAAGATTCAAAGCTATCACATAACACATTCGAGTTTACAGAATAGGACATTACTGTAGATTTGTATATCTGTGTGTGTTTATGCGCGCGCATATGTATGTGTGTGTATGTTAAATACCTCCTTCATGTTGTGGGGCGTATTAAACATTTGCTATCTTTCTTTTCTTCTTCTTCTGCTTCCTCTTCTTCTTCTTCTTCTTCTTCTTCTTCTTCTTCTTCTTCTTCTTCTTCTTCTTCTTCTTCTTCTTCTTCTTCTTCTTCTTCTTCTTCTTCTTCTTCTTCTTCTTCATCATCATCATCATCATCATCATCATCATCATCATCAGCATCATCATCTTCTTCTTCTTCTTCTTCTTCTTCTTCTTCTTCTTCTTCTTCTTCTTCTTCTTCTTCTTCTTCTTCTTCTTCTTCTTCTTCTTCTTCTTCTTCTTCTTCTTCTTCTTCTTCTTCTTCTTCTTCTTCTTCTTCTTCTTCTTCATCATCATCATCATCATCATCATCATCATCATCAGCATCATCATCTTCTTCTTCTTCTTCTTCTTCTTCTTCTTCTTCTTCTTCTTCTTCTTCTTCTTTTTCTTCGTCTTCTTCTTCGTGTATCTGCCTTTGAGACCCATAGTGAAATATATGCCCTCGACCAGGCAAGCCAAGCAGTAATTAGACGGTGATATGATCAAGTCGGTCGTGTTTACTATCTAGTTTACACCGCAGCATATGTGAGAATGTCCCGAGTGCAAACATCTTCATTCGTGAACTCATATTCATACTCATACAACCTGGGCAATTCTCTGGTACCTATTTTAGGCCATATGTTAGGGGATTCTATCACAGAATAACGCGGCGAGCACCACATGCGCTAATCACTGCTCATATATCTAACATACGAGGGTAAGTTAATAAGTCATCAAATGGCGGTAGAAAAATAACTACACTTGATAACAACTTGAAACCAGTTTATTTGTATACATACATTGTCCCGTTATTTCTCAACATAATTTCCACCAACACTGATGCACTTATCCCATCATTTTATCAGTCCTCCCAAACCGGCTACATAGAACTGCGTGCTTTGTTTTCATTTACCGCCCATCCCACAGAACTGTGTGACTTACTTATTGACTCGCCAGTAGTATACAATGTGGGATTTGGGTAGGAAATGGGGTTGGCAACACCCGATAAATCGTTCTATACGGGGTTATCCCGCCATCTTGTTTCGTCACAAAAACGGCCCACCATTGACCCAGATATTTTTATCTTGGCGGGTGTTTTTCTTGGATGAACACTTCCGGTTGTCGTGATGACTACTTCCGGTTCCGGGGCACATGGGCGCGCAGCGGTGGGCGGCGGCGACGGCGACCGCGGTGGTGGTGGGGCGGGCGGGGCGGCCAACGAGACAAGTCCCGGTCATGTGGAATACTTATATAAGTAGACCAAATAGTTGTCGGGTTTGAGTCCCAGTGTGTGCGTGTGTGTGTGTGTGTGTGTGTGTGTGTAATCGAACCCCAGTCACATCGATACCCTTCTGAAGAGACTACAACTGAAGCCAAAAGCAGCAGATAAGTCCACAACAACAAATCAAATCAAATCAAATCAAATCAACTTTATTAGGGTCACAAATAGGGCGCGCAGGCCCGTCTTACATTCGGCCCTTCCAATCACTCGTCTTTCGTTCATCAAGAGCATTATGCATTTACATAGGAAGAAAAATAAACATTGTGAAATGAATGTTGTAAACATAAACAAGGCTAATTACCATGTTATGAAGCCCATTTCCCACCTATCCATACATCACCCCACCCACACAACACCCCCACCTACCCACACACACGCGCACCAAGGGACACATACACACCCCCACCTACCGACACACACGCAAACCAAGGGACACATACATACCCCACCAACCGACCCATCCCCCTCCCGCACATCCCCCACCCACACACACTGCCCTCACCTGATCCCCCAACCAAAACACACAAACATTAATGAGAAGCAACCTAGTCGCTCACCAAAGGCCTCAACACAGGAGGAAACTACAACAAGGACTTCGCAGGCAAAATCCTGCTGAAACAAACCAGCATTGGGGAGGCTAAATTGTCGGCGCTACCAACAGATAAGATTCTTAGTCTGTTGGAGAACGAACTGGGGAGACGCAGCGTCACCCAGCTGGGCAAGACACCTGATGGAGTAGTGGTCTCCATCAACAAGAACTTCAAGATCACAGAACTTATGCAGAAGAAAGCACAGCAAGAGAAAGCCGTCATCACGCTTCCCCACGGCATCTTAGTGGAAGCCACGCGGCACAGCACAAGGAAACGATGGGTCATCAAACGAGTCAAGACCCATCTCACCAACGATCAGATCAGGGAGATGCTGTCGAGAGAGAACTCGACACTAAACATTATCAGTCTTAGTTCGATGAAGAAGACCGAAAGTCAATATGACAGAGAATGACTTAGTCCATCTCTAGAGGTAACCCGAGAACCCATCTTTTTGGATTGCATTAATAAACTTTTGCACGGCTCAGTGTGCTAATTCGGCATGTTTTCCGTACCCATGTATAACCTTTACGCGTTGGTGAAAATCTGGTTTATGAATATACCAGACAAAGAAATTTTATTAAAAATTAACCCTTACACATGTAATAACACCAAAATTTCTTGTATGTATACTAGAGAATAGGTACATCAATATATAACTCGAATCCTGTTTAAAATAAGCCATAATATTCCTAGATATACATTAAAATATGTATATATTAAACATCAAAGTCATACCCCTTAATTATAAAAAATATTCCAAGGGAAATAAATCGGAGCTCCTTGGCTCAAACCAGAATTGTTTCCCATTTTAAGTGCTGACCTCCCTTGAATGTCTGTATACCTACGGCGACAGGTAAAGAACCTGCGCCACCAGGTAAAGAGCACACACAATAGACAGCGACCACGAGATTTTCCGATACCGGTCAAGCCATATCGCTTCGCCGAGCACACCCCAGCGAGAAAAAATACAATGACATAGCGACAGCGAGATTAAATGATACCGCTCATGTAGAACGGCCACGGAAATGTCAATTAACATGGACGACCTTCAATGCTTATTGTAGATAGCGATCAGAAAACTGTGATAGGAATATATGTCCCGAAAAAAAAAAATATTCCTATCCGAAACCGTTATTATATATTATTTGAAATATTAAATATAAATAGATATGTATGTATTTATGTATGTAATTCTATAGCTGTAGGTAGGGTTGTCCAAATGGTTAAGGCGTATATACGTACTGCTTTGATGACTTAGTCCACGCGGGATATGTGTGTGCGTCTGTGCGTGTGTGTGCGCTAGCGCGCGGGGTGGTATCAATTAATGGACATCACAGTCAGTCCCACCATTCGGTGGAGTGGTGTACTTGCTGGCCATGTTTACCATTATCATTATGGACGAAAGACAATCATGTCACGTGTGTGTGTGTGTGTTAGCAATTACAGGACGTCGCATGCAGCCCCAATATTGATTGGTACGCGTGGACCATCAGGACATCTGTGCGCATGTGTGCGCGCATGTAGGCGTGTGTGCGTGCGTGGGTGTGCTATCAAGTACAGGACGTCGCATGCAGCCCCAACATTGATTGATTGGTCGTGTGCCACCATGATGTACCATGTGAATTCACGACCAAAGCGTGGGTGTACTGTCGGGTGAGCGTGTGTGTGTGTGTGTCCTATCAATTACACGCCGTCGCAGTCTACCCCAACACTATTTATGCAATGCATTTACAGAACGTTCATACAACCCCAACATTGATTGGTACGCGTGGACCATCAGGACATCTGTGCGCATGTGTGCGCGCATATAGGCGTGTGTGCGTGCGTGGGTGTGCTATCAATTACAGGACGTCGCATGCAGCCCCAACATTGATTGATTGGTCGTGTGCCACCATGATGTACCGCGTCATATCACGACCAAATCGTGGGTGTACTGTCGGGTGTGTGTGTGTCCTATCAATTACAGGACGTCGCAGTCAACCCCAACATTGCTTATGCAATGCATTTACAGGACGTCGCATATTTACATGACATCACAGTCAACCACACAATTCATTCTGCGTGGGCCAATGTTGCCGTTGTCTTTCTACACGACCGGCATCCCATGATCTTCTGTAGTATCTCTTCAGCTAGGAATACATACAACAGCATCACCCAACACCACCAACAAAAAGAAATCAGCATCATCATCATCATCATCATCATCATCATCATCATCATCATCATCAGCAGCAGCATCATCAGCAGCAGCAGCAGCACCACATCATCATCGTCATCATCAGCTCATCATCAGCAGCAGCAGCTGAGGGTGACCGACTGGGTGAAGCATCACAGGCTATGTCAACAGAGTGAACGTACGTGAACGTGCTCAGACATGTCTTTGGGGAAAACTGGAGGATGACTTACATAGTGGCCTGACAACATACGATACAACCGAGGACACTTGGATAATTCTCACACCCGATCAAAGATGGCGCTGTAGCCGGTCTCATGCCGTATGGGATACATCCGAAACACGTGACTAATGGTCAAAGATGGAGTCGCATCCGGTCACATTGTCAGACAAATATTCTGATGAGTCATTCTACGTAAGCAAATACCGTGTATAAGACGACCAGTATGCGTCGAATAGAAGTACCGGGCTCAGTGATCAGCCAAAGTAGCACAACTTCTATGTTGCCTGGTGTGAAGACTGGTGATTCTTGTTTCTTCATCCCAGCTCTGTCATTAGACATGTTGTTCTGCAAGAAACCTACTTCTTGTAGTCAGACAACCGTAGGCCCACATGAGACACCCTTTCAGCTGCGTGACGATTCTTCTCCACATGAAAATATTGAACCTGTGTCTAGCGGTCATGAATCAGCCTCTGAGTTTCTCAAGAAAATCAATGCTTTATGGAATGAAAACTATCCCACGCTGGTTTCCGAAGTTGCTCCGCTGTCGCAGCAGATGAAATACAACACCCATCGAGAAAGGTATGTATAAATAGTAACGGTCATGATCATAGTTTTCCAGAACAGGTGTGCTAGCTCCGATGTCTAATGATACATTCTATTATATGGTACTCTTTATTTCACTATGAATTACTAGACGCTGAAGCCTTATAAGTTTCAATGTGATTTTTTTCTCCTACACAGGTTAATTTCGCAACAGATCCTCACTTCTTGACAGTTCATAGCGTTGGCACCGAAGAACGCAGTGGCAACTGGCACCATGTAATCAGAGAACGAGAGAATTTTGAGTGACGTATACTAGAGATGGACCAAATGCTAACCCCAGTCCTGGGGACCAGTCACAGAGTCAAAGTCCTGGAGCAGAGAAAAAACTCAAGAACAACAGTGAAAGAGGCCGAGATAGTCTAACCCCCGTATGGTAACTGGTAAATAAAATTAAAAAATATCAATCCACACTAGCGGACGTAGTATTAAAACACCTACATAAAAACAAGATGGCTGTAATATACTTACAACATGTCTTAATAGCTGACCAGGCCTCAATACGAAGAAAACTACAAAGGGTGTGAGGAGACTGTATATGTATATCACGGTATTCTGACTTCGCAGACTATAGCTCACAATGACTACAACACAAGTAACTTGGCGCCCTCTACACTATCTATTTCATCATGGTTAGAGGTCATGTGGCGATCATGACCCGCATTCCCCAACCCAGCTCAAACATACAACAGGTCAACGAGCGGGTAGTAGGACACTTAGTCGCGCCATATAGACAGCCACGTCAGCGTAATCTGAACCGCTTGAACTAAGAAACTGACTGAAACCGGTTTTACGCGTGGCTCAAAACTAGTATATAAACCCGAGGCTGGTAACAATCAAGCATCGTGATCAGAAGATGACTACAGACCTCAAGACTGTGCCTTCTAGCTGGGTCTACATGACTCGTAGTGGTGAGACTATTAGACCAGTGGGCGGTGGTGATAAGGCCGTGTTTGTCTCATCCTACAGAGGGAACGAGTACGTTACACATCCGAAGATTTTACGGTGAATCCGACAAGAAGTTCCCGACTAAGAATGGAATGACACTTACTCGGCAAGAATATGAACAGATGATCGCGAGATCCTAGCTGACTTTGACAGAATCAACCAAGTTAACCAAGCCAGTAACGAAATCAAACAAGGTACTAACAGAGACAAGCAAGTCAGTAACCAAAACATGCAAGTCAGTGCTCATGTCAAACAAGGCACTACCAGAAGCCATCAAGTCCAAAACACTCAAGTCAGCGCTCAAGTTAAACAAGGAACTAACCGAAACCACCAAGTAGACGCATACTATACCGCCAGTTTTCAACCCAGCTGAGTCAGCTGTGTGATGGCCCCAGCAATCAGATGTATGATGACCCCAATAACCAGCTGTTTGACGTGCAACAAGACATCAACCGAAGCAATCAAGTCCAATCACCGCAAGACAGTATTCAAGTCAAACAGGGTACTAAACGAAAGCCACCAAGTAGACGCATACTATACCACCAGTTATCAACCCAGCTACAGTCAGATGTGTGATGACCCCAGCAACCAGATAGGTGAAGAGCCCAATAGTCAGCTGTTTGATATGCCCAACACTCAGATGATTGATGGCCCGATTGTCTACAATACTCAGATGTCAGCCCACCAATCAGGAGACCAGCCTTACGACTACATACCAAGTGACCTATACATACCAGACTACCAGCCGGAAAAACCAACCTACTCAGACAGTGGTGTGAAGAAACCCAGAAACAACATACAGTGTGTATAGCTCTGTATGTGAAAATAGAATGATGTGATGATACTATGTACACCACCTCATATCAAATCATCCATTTCGTATAATGACATTATACATTTTTATTCTTGAAAAATGTACTGAAATACTGTAAAATGTACTGAACTACTGTAAAATAAACAGGTCTATATTATAATTATGTCTTGGTTGTTGAATTTATTTTTGTTAGTGTTTACGGTGTATATAGTTTGTCATGTGATGAGAGACTGAAGGGCAAAAATGTTGGTCAAGTAATAAAATTTGTTAGCCAAAAGGGAAAAATGTTGACTACATTTCAACCATACTTATAAAACACTCACCCAATCTTATGAAAAGTAGGCAAATTTGTTAACCAATGTGAAAAAGTTAGCAGAATTTCAAACCAAACTTATAAAAATCTCAGTCAAACATGAAAGTAGGAAACATTTGTTAACCAAACGTGATAAGTTTGGTCAACTGTCACCAGAACTTATGAAAAGTGGGAAGTTTTTGTTGTCCAGCGGTGAAATGTTTGACCACATTTCACCCAAAACTTATGAAAAAGTAGGAAACATTTGTTAACCAAATGGCAAAAATCTTGGCCAAGTAAGAAAATGTGTTAACCAAATGTGAAAAGATTAACCCAAATTTCAAACCAAACTTATAAAAGCGCAGTCAAACATATGAAAAGTAGGAAAATTTGTTAACCAAACATGAAAAGTTTGGCAAAACTTTCACCCAAACTTATGAAAAAATGGGAAATTTTGTTGTCCAGATGTGAAAAGTTTGAACAAATCTCACCCAAACTTATGAAAAGTAGGAAACTTTGCTAACCAAAGGAACAGTTAGCCGAATTTCAAACCAAACTTAACAAACATCTCAGTCAAACATATGAAAGTAGGAAACTTTGTTAACAAAATGGCAAAAAAGCTTGGCCAAGTAAGAAAATGTGTTAACCAAATGTGAAAAGGTTAACCAAAGTTCAAACCAAACTTATAAAAATCTCAGTCAAACATATGAAAAGTAGGAAAATTTGTCAATCAAAGTGAAACATTTTGGTCACATTTCAACCAAACTTATAGAAATCTCAGTCAAACGCATGAAAAGTAGGAACATTTGTTAACCAAATGTGAAAAAGTTAGCCGAATTTCAAACCAAACTTATAAACAGCTCAGTCAAACACATGAAATGTAGGAAAATTTGTTAACCAATCATGAAAAGTTTGGTCAACTTTCACACCAACTTATGAAAAGTGTGAAATTTTGTTGTCCAGAGGGAAAAAGTTTGATCAAATTTCACCAAACTTATGAAAAGTAGGAAATTTTGTTAACCAAATGTGAAAAGGTTAGCCGAATTTCAAACCAAACTTATAAAATGCTCAGTCAAACATATGAAAAGTAGGAAATATTTGTTAACCAAACGTGAAAAGTTGGCCAACTGTCACCCAAACTTATGAAAAGAGGGAGATTTTATTGTCCAGAGGTGAAATGTTTGACCAAATTTCACCCAGTAGGAAACTTTGTTAACCAAATGGCAAAAAGCTAGGTCACTTAAGAAAATTTGTTAAACAGAGGGGAAAATTTTGGCTACATTTCATTCAGACTTATAAAAAACTCACCCAATCTTATGAAAAGTAGGAAAATGTGTTTACCAAATGTGAAAAGATTAGCCGAATTTCAAACTAAACTTATAAAAATCTCAGTCAAACATATGAAAAGTAGGAAACAATTTGTTAACCAAACGTGAAAAGTTTGGCCAACTGTCACCCAAATCTTATGAAATGTAGGAAACTTTGTTAACCAAATGGTAAAAACCTTGGCCAAGTAAGAAAATGTGTTAACCAAAGGTGAAAATTTTTGGACAAGTTTGACCAAAGTTCAAACAAAACTCATAAAAAACTAGGAAACTTTGTTAACCAAATGTGAAAGGTTTGACCAAAGTTCATCGAAACTTGTAATATTATCGCCTGTCCCCTGTGCAAACAACAGTTGTATTTCAGAAAATTAAACGTATCTTATGTAATAAGTCACTATAATTGAAGGAACAAAATAAAATTTCAACAATAAAATTGTACAAAAAATTAACAATTAAATTTCTACTTATGAAACATTCGAGCTGGAAATTATAAGAGAAATTTAATTGTTAATTTTTTTGTACAATTTTATTGTTGAAATTTTATTTGTTCCTTCAATTATAGTGACTTATTACATAAGATACGTTTAATTTTCTGAAATACAACTGTTGTTTGCATAGGGGGACAGGCGAATATCTTATAAGTTTCGATGAACTTTGGTCAAACCTTTTCACATTTGGTAACAAAGTTTCCTAGTTTTTTATGAGTTTTGTTTGAACTTTGGTCAAACTTATCCAAAATTTTCACCTTTGGTTAACACATTTCTTACTTGGCCAAGGTTTTTTACCATTGGTTAACAAAGTTTCCTACATTTCATAAGATTAGGTGACAGTTGGCCAAACTTTTCACGTTTGGTTAACAAAATGTTTCCTACTTTTCATATGTTTGACTGAGATTTTTATAAGTTGGTTTGAAATTCAGCTAATCTTTTCACATTTGGTAAACACATTTTCCTACTTTCATAAGATTGGGTGAGTTTTTTTATAAGTCTGAATGAAATGTAGCCAAAATTTTCCCCCTGTTTAACAAAGTTTCTTAAGTGGCCTAGCTTTTTGCCATTTGGTTAACAAAAGTTTCCTACTGGGTGAAATTTGGTCAAACATTTCACCTCTGGACAATAAAATCTCCCTCTTTTCATAAGTTGGGTGACAGTTGGCCAAACTTTTCACGTTTGGTTAACAAATATTTCCTACTTTTCATATGTTTGACTGAGCTTTTCATAAGTTTGGTTTGAAAATTCGGCTAACCTTTTCACATTTGGTTAACAAAATTTCCTACTTTTCATAAGTTTGGGTGAATATTTGGTCAAACTTTCCCCCTCTGGACAACAAAATTTCACACTTTTCATAAGTTGGGGTGAAAGTTGACCAAACTTTTCATGATTGGTTAACAAATTTTCCTACTTTTCATGTGTTTGACTGAGCTGTTTGTAAGATTGGTTTGAAATTCGGCTAACTTTTTCACATTTGGTTAACACATGTTCCTACTTTTCATGCGTTTGACTGAGATTTCTATAAGTTTGGTTGAAATGTGACCAAAATGTTTCACTTTGATTGACAAATTTTCCTACTTTTCATATGTTTGACTGAGATTTTTATAAGTTTGGTTTGAACTTTAGTTAACCTTTTCACATTTGGTTAACACATTTTCTTACTTGGCCAAGCTTTTTTGCCATTTTGTTAACAAAGTTTCCTACTTTTCATATGTTTGACTGAGATTTTTGTAAGTTTGGTTTAAAATTCGGCTAACTGTTCCCTTTGGTTTGCAAAGTTTCCTACTTTTCATAAGTTTGGGTGAGATTTGTTCAAACTTTTCACATCTGGACAACAAAATTTCCAATTTTTCATAAGTTTGGGTGAAAGTTGGCCAAACTTTTCATGTTTGGTTAACAAATTTTCCTACTTTTCATATGTTTGACTGCGCTTTTTATAAGTTTGGTTTGAAATTTGGTTAATCTTTTCACATTTGGTTAACACATTTTCTTACTTGGCCAAGATTTTTGCCATTTGGTTAACAAAGTTTCCTACTTTTCATAAGTTTGGGTGAAATGTGGTCAAACTTTTCACTGCTGAACAACAAAATTTCCCACTTTTCGGGTGACAGTTGACCAAACTTTTCACGTTTGGTTAACAAATTTTCCTACTTTTCATGTTTTGACTGAGATTTTTATAAGTTTGGTTTGAAATTCTGCTAACTTTTTCACATTTGGTTAACAAATTTGCCTACTTTTCATAAGATTGGGTGAGTGTTTTATAAGTATGGTTGAAATATAGTCAACAATTTCCCCTTCTGGCTAACAAATTTTATTACTTGACCAACATTTTTGCCCTTCAGTCTCTCATAACATGACAACTATATACACCGTAAACACTAAAAAAAAAAAATTCAACAACCAAGACATAATTATAATATAGAACTGTTTATTTTACAGTAGTTCAGTACATTTTACAATATTTCAGTACATTTTTCAAGAATAAAAATGGATAATGTCATTATACGAAATGGATGATTTGATATGAGGTGGTGTACATAGTATCATCACATCATTCTATTTTCACATACAGAGCTATACACACTGTATGTTGTTTCTGGGTTTCTTCACACCACTGTCTGAGTAGGTTGGTTTTTCCGGCTGGTAGTCTGGTATGTATAGGTCACTTGGTATGTAGTCGTAAGGCTGGTCTCCTGATTTGTGGACTGACAACTGAGTATTATAGACAATCGAACCTTCAATCATCTGAGTGTTGGGCATATCAAACAGCTGACTATTGGGCTCTTCACCTATCTGGTTGCTGGGGTCATCACACATCTGACTGTAGCTGGGTTGATAACTGGTGGTATAGTATGCTTCTACTTGGTGGCTTCGTTTAGTACCCTGTTTGACTTGAATACTGTCTTGCGTGCATTGGACTTGATTGCTTCGGTTGATGTCTTGTTGCACGTCAAACAGTTGGTTATTGGGGTCATCACACATCTGTTTGCTGGGGCCATCACACAGCTGACTGCAGATGGGTTGAAAACTGGCGGTATAGTATGCGTCTATTTTGTGGTTTCGGTTAGTTCCTTGTTTAACTTGAGCGCTGACTTGAGTGTTTTGGACTTGATGGCTTCTGGTAGTGCCTTGTTTGACATGAGCACTGAATTGCATGTTTTGGTTACTGGCTTGCTTGTCTCTGTTAGTACCTTGTTTGATTTCGTTACTGGCTTGGTTAACTTGGTTGATTCTGTCAAAGTCAGTTAGGATCTCGCGATGCATCGCGATCATCTGTTCATATTCTTGCCGAGTAAGTGTCATTCCATTCTTAGTCAGGAACTTCTTGTCGGATTCACCGTAAAATCTTCGGATGTGTAACGTACTCGTTCCTCTGTAGGATGAGACAAACACGGCCTTATCACCACCGCCCACTGGTCTAATAGTCTCACCACTACTAGTCATGTAGACCCAGTTAGCAGGCACAGTCTTGAGGTCTGCAGTCATCTTCTGATCACGATGGTTGAGTGTTACCAGTCTCGGGTTTATATACTAGTTTTTAAGCCACGCGTAAAACCGATTTCAGCCAGTTTGATAGGTCAAGCGGTTCAGATTACGATGACGTGGCTGTCTGTATGGCGCGACTAAGCGTTCTACTACCCGCTCGTTGACCTGTTGTATGCTTGAGCTGGGTTGGGGAATGCGGGTCATGATCGCCACATGACCTCTAACCATGATGAAATAGATAGTGTAGAGGGCGCCAAGTTACTTGTGTTGTAGTCATTGTGAGCTATAGTCTGCGAGTCAGAATACCCGTGATATACATATACAGTCTCCTCACACCCTTTGTAGTTTTCTTCGTATTGAGACCTGGTCAGCTATTAAAGACATGTTTGTAAGTATATTACAGCCATCTTGTTTTTATGTAGGTGTTTTAATACACGTCCGCTAATGTGGATTGATATTTTTTAAATTTTATTACCAGTTACCATACAGGGGTTAGACTACCTCGGACTCTTTCACTGTTGTTCTTGAGTTTTTTCTCTGCTCCAGGACTTTGACTCTGTGACTAGTCCCCAGGACTGGGGTTAGCATTTGGTCCATCTCTAATATACGTCGCTCAAAATTCTCTCGTTCTCTGATTACATGGTGCCAGTTGCCACTGCGTTCTTCGGTGCCAACGCTATGAACTGTCAAGAAGTGAGGATCTGTTGCGAAATTAACCTGTGTAGGAGAGAAAAAAATCACATTGAAACTTATAAGGCTTCAGCGTCTAGTAATTCATAGTGAAATAAAGAGTAACATATAATAGAATGTATCATTAGACATCGGAGCTAGCACACCTTTTCTTGGAGACTATGATCATGACCGTTACTATTTATACACACCTTTCTCGATGGGTGTTGTATTTTATCTGCTGCGGCAGCGGAGCAACTTCGGAAACCAGCGGTGGGATAGTTTTCATTCCATAAAGCATTGATTTTCTTGAGAAACTCAGAGGCTGATTCATGACCACTAGACACAGGTTCAATATTTTCATCTGAAGAAGAATCGTCAAGCAGCTTTAATGTTGTCTCATGTGGGCCTACGGTTGTCTGACTACAAGAAGTAGGTTTCTTGCAGAACAACATGTCTAATGACAGATCTGGGATGAAGAAACAATAATCACCAGTCTTCACACCAGGCAACATAGAAGTTGTGCTACTTTGCTGATCACTGAGCCCGGTACTTCTATTCGACGCATACTGGTCGTCTTATACACGGTATTTGCTTACGTAGAATGACTCATCAGAATATTGTCTGACCATGTGACCGGATGTGACTCCATCTTTGACCATTAGTCACGTGTTTCGGATGTATCCCATAAGGCATGAGACCGGCTACAGCGCCATCTTTGATCGGGTGTGAGAATTATCCCAGTGTCTCGGTTGTATCGTTATGTTTTCAGGCCACTGTGAGTCATCCTCCAGTTTTCCCCAAAGACATGTCTGAGCACGTTCACGTACGTTCACTCTGTTGACATAGCCTGTGATGCGTCACCCAGTCGGTTACCCTCAGCTGCTGCTGCTGATGATGAGCTGATGATGATGATGATGATGATGATGGTGCTGCTGCTGCTGATGCTGATGATGATGATGATGACGATGATGATGACGATGATGATGATGATGAGTTTGATTTGTTTGTTGGTGGTGTTGGGTGATGCTGTTGTTGGTATTCCTGCTGAGAGATACTACAGAAGATTATAGGTGCCGGTCGTGTAGAAAGACAACGGCAACCTTGCCCACGCAGAATGAATTGTGGGGTTGACTGTGATGTCCTGTAAATATGCGACGTCCTGTAAATGCATTGCATAAACAATGTTGGGGTTGACTGCGACGTCCTGTAATTGATAGGACACACACACACGCTCACCCAACAGTACACCCACGCTTTGGTCGTGATGTGACATGGTGCATTATGGTGGCACACGACCAATCAATCAATGTTGGGGCTGCATGCGACGTCCTGTAATTGATAGCACACCCACGCACGCACACACGCCTATATGCGCGCACACATGCGCACAGATGTCCTGATGGTCCACGCGTACCAATCAATGTTGGGGTTGTTTGAACGTTCTGTAAATGCATTGCATAGCCAGTGTTGGGGCTGCATGCGACGTCCTGTAATTGATAGCACACACACACGCACACACACACGTGACATGATTGTCGTTCGTCCATAATGATAATGGTAAACATGTCCAGCAAGCACACCACTCCACCGAATGTTGGGACTGACTGTGATGTCCTGTAATTGATACCACACCAGCGTGCTTGCGCACACACACGCACAGACGCGCACACATATCCCACGTGACTAATTCATCAAAGCAAGTACGTATATACGCCTTAACCCTTTTGGACAACCTACCTATAGCTGTAGAATTACATACATAAATACATACATATCTATTTATATTTAATATTTCAAATAATATATATAACGGTTTCGGATAGGAATATTTTTTTTTCCGGGACAAATATTCCCTTCACAGTTTTCTGATCGCTATCTACAATAAGCATTGAAGGTCGTCCATGTTAATTGACAATTTCCGTGGCCGTTCTACATGAGCGGTATCATTTAATCTCGCTGTCGCTGGTCATTGTATTTTTCTCGCAGGGTGTGCTCGGTGAAGCGATATGCTTGACCGGTATCGGAAAATCTCTTGGTCGCTGTCTATTGTGTGTGCTCTTTACCTGGTGGCGCCGGTTTCTTTACCTGTTCGCGTAGGTATACAGACATTCAAGGGAGGTCAGCACTTAAAATGGGAAACAATTCTGGTTTGAGCCAAGGAGCTCCGATTTATTTCCCTTGGAATATTTTTATAATTAAGGGGTATAACTTTGATGTTTAATAATATTACATATTTTAATGTATATCTAGGAATATTATGGCTTATTCTAAACGAGAGTCGAAGTAATATATTGATGTACTTATTCTCTAGTATACATATAAGAAATTTTGGTGTTATTACATGTGTAAGGGTTAATTTTTAATAAAATTTCTTTGTCTGGTATATTAATAAACCAGATTTTCACCAAACGCGTAAAGGTTATACATGGGTACGGAAACATGCCGAATTAGCACACTGAGCCGTGCAAAAGTTTATTAATGCAATCCAAAAAGATGGGTTCTCGGGTTACCTCGGGAGATGGACTAAGTCATTCTCTGTCGTATTGACTTCGGTCTTCTTCATCGAAGGAAGACTGATAATGTTTAGTGTCGAGTTCTCTCTCGACAGCATCTCCCTGATCTGATCGTTGGTGAGATGGGTCTTGACTCGTTTGATGACCCATCGTTTCCTTGTGCTGTGCCGCGTGGCTTCCACTAAGATGCCGTGGGGAAGCGTGATGACGGCTTTCTCTTGCTGTGCTTTCTTCTGCATAAGTTCTGTGATCTTGAAGTTCTTGTTGATGGAGACCACTACTCCATCAGGTGTCTTGCCCAGCTGGGTGACGCTGCGTCTCCCCAGTTCGTTCTCCAACAGACTAAGAATCTTATCTGTTGGTAGCGCCGACAATTTAGCCTCTCCAATGCTGGTTTGTTTCAGCAGGATTTTGCCTGCGAAGTCCTTGTTGTAGTTTCCTCCTGTGTTGAGGCCTTTGGTGAGCGACTAGGCTGCTTCTCATTAATGTTGTTGTGGACTTATCTGCTGCTTTTGGCTTCAGTTGTAGTCTCTTCAGAAGGGTATCGATATGACTGGGATTCGATTACACACACACACACACACACACACACACACACACACACACACACACACACACACACACACTGGGACTGAAACCCGACAACTATTTGGTCTACTTATATAAGTATTCCACATGACCGGGGCTTGTCTCGTTGTCCGCTCCGCCCTCCCCACCACCACCGCGGTCGCCGCCGCCACCGCCCACCGCCGCCCGCCCGTGTGTCCCGGAACCGGAAGTAGTCATCACGACAACCGGAAGTGGTCATCCAAGAAAAACACCCGCCAAGTTCAAAATATCTGGGTCAATGGTGGGCCGTTTTTGTGACGAATCAAGATGGCGGGATAACCCCGTATAGAACGATTTATCGGGGGTTGCAAACCCCATTTTCTACCCAAATCCCACATTGTATACTACTCTCGCCCTCGTAACTTTTTCTACCTAGCTATGCACCGCTTTACGGGACAAAAATTTGTCAGCATAAACACTGACAACCCACCTTGTCGGGAGACATTTCGCGAATGAAGTTGAATGTGAAGTGAAAACGCGGTTTAGAAAACAGACCACGCATTTCTATGCAGCCGGTGTGGGAGGACTGATAAAACGATGGGATAAGAGCATTAATGTTGGTGAAAATTATGTTGAGAATAAAGGGGACAATGTATGTATAAAAAATAAACGGGTTTCAAGTGGTTATCATAGTTAGTTATTTTTCTACATCCATTTGTGACTTACGTATTAACTTACCCTTGTATATATTGCTCCCAGTTTAGCCTTTTCGTACAACTGTGTTGGTGTTCTTGTTATCTCATGATGCTGAAGTAACATTTGTTTCAGTTGTTCCTATATTATTTTTGCAGGTGCTCTCCTACATCAGACGGACGTGTACACGCATGGGGCTGACCCGTAAGCCCACGGAGACATCTCGTGGACAAACAGCTGCCACCAGCATCAACTTCATCCACCAAGGCCCAGACAGCCACGAGAGCGAGAACGGTACTTTGATGATTGAGAGTCCTCGGCCGAGTCCTAGCTCCGGAAAGAAGTCTTACAATACAATGCAGTCAAATGAACGCACCTACCAATACATCCCACTCACCGCGAGACAGATTTCTTCTTCCCCAACGAATAATACAACATGATAATCATATCATTCATTGATTTGACCTATATTAAAGATTTGTGATCTGTTAGAAAGATTGCAATATCCAGCAATGAGTTACCTTACAAGATCGCACTTAATCACCTGTCTGAAGAATCCGCTGCTTGTTTGCTTAACCTAATCAAGGTCATGCTGAATAGATCATGCCCTCTAAATGTTTAACTTCCTGTATAAGACATTCTCACAGGTTAAATATGGCGGACGGTGAGCTGTATTCCAGTTTATGTAGAATAGATTAGATCTAAGTAACCAAGTAATGGACCCTTGTACACGCCCTATGATCCATTGGCCATATGGTACTGGGTATATATTTTTAAATGCACTTTGAGGGTAGTCTGGTCAGTATCACGACAGTTGATTTTACTTCCCAAATAAGTTCCTGTGCCCACTGTAGGCTTCGTCGACAGGTCAGTTTTGACATATTCAAATCCGTTCCTATGTGGATAGAATCCATAACCACCGGGCACGTGGACGAGCGTCCAGACAAACCTCGCATATTAGAGCTGTGGGTGTTAAACAGGACATGTTGCCAATAACACCCTCCAGTCTGGTCAATAGCACTTAGCCTGTGTACAATAATGGGTGTGTAAAGATGGAAATCAGACAACCCGTTGGCTTGTCCTTATATCCTTCTTGGTTCCCACGCGTCTCTCTGGCTTACAAACGACTACACGGCACGGCGTGGAACGGCTTTGGCCAGCCGGCTAAATACGCTGAGAAAGTTAACAGGGGTGAAGTCATCCTTCATTTGAGGATTTCCGTAGCGAAGTAGTTAAGCCGCCTGCAACACTATTCGAAGGTTGTGGGTTCGATTCCGGGCCCCCGTCATTTGGTCGACGAGTTCAGTTTTCTTGGAGACTCCTGGAGATTGTCGCTGGAGCTGCGGAGTTCCTGCTTTGTGCGACGCTTTCAGCAGAGAGTCCCTGTGTAAAGAGACCCAGCCAAAAGGGATAAAGCGATGAAGTCGAGCCTCTCGCCTTCAAAACCCCTTGAAAGCCCCCTTTAATACCCCTTTAACAGTGCTCCCGGCTAGTAACTTGTGAAGAGGAGGCCAGTCCATTCAGCAAAGATTTGTAAGGTCTGGTATCGAGGCTTCAAGACGTCCGGGGGTAAAAAAATCTTTCAGAAAGTAATTGCAAATGTGTCACTCGCCAAGAAACTAATCATGGCCGGGGAATTGGCCAAGGATCAGGCGTCCTGTCGGCAAGCTATGAAGAGGACAACGTGACGAGAAGGACTTGCTATCTGGTAATGATAGGCTTGTCCAGAGTGTAATGCAGATAATATACCGATAACTAATGTTAACATGTGTACTGAAGAGTTCACATTTGCTAAATGTAAATGGTATGTAATTATTATTATGGTCCATCTCGAGCGACACAACTGATCATTTCATTCCCCCCCCCCCCCCCCCCCCCCCCGAAACATGCTCTTCTCGACATATAATTTCACCCAAAATATGACAATTGTCTTACTTTGATTTGGGATAATCAGGTAAACTTTGTATTCTGGCCTCTTGCAATGATGCGGTGTTAGTCTGCTCTGCCATTCATCAGTCTCCTAGCATTCTTCAGAGGAGCTACATCCCTGTGGGCTACTTTCTTTCTACTCTTTCTATTCAGTGTCCATAGTATGGGCTGTAGATAACATCGTAACACTCGATTTCTGACTTCTCTTGAGAGGGATAACGTTATACTGACTATTTTTTCATCTAATGGAATGTAGTCTTTGCTTGAATTATTCTGGATGTTATCTCATAGTTATGTTTACCACAATGTGTTAACATGGGCCTAGCTAGTTGAATCCGGTTGTTTGTTGCTGTATCATCCTGTTGTGATATAGTACTTCGGGAGAACAGAATTCAGGTTTAGACGTAGGTTACAGAAAGGTTACCAGATCAGAACCAGAAATAACCACATTGCCGCCGTTGTTGACCAGGCATTGTGAAAGAATGAGATGACTGGCGATTATGATACTCGTCTGTCCAAATATTAGGAGGCACACGTAACGTGTTTTTTAGAGGAGAGAAAAAAAGGAATTAATTAATTATTTTAATGCTGGCAAAATTGAATTTATGGTACTTTCCAAGAAAGCAAGAAAATCAAGTTGCTTTATATATAAAGTGACGGTGTAAACAACAACCTCTGCATAAAAACCATAATGAAAGACACAGACCGATCAACAGACGGAGCGGGACAGAAAAGCTGGTCGTATCTGGGGAAACAGTAGCAGGAGGACAACAGTGGAAGATAAACTCTAGATTCATACAAGAGACAACATTGCAGTTATAAGCATATTTCAGGAGAACAAAAGAAGAAGAAGAAGACGAAGAAGAAGAAGAAGAAGAAGAAGAAGAAGAAGAAGAAGAAGAAGAAGAAGAAGAAGAAGAAGAAGAAGAAGAAGAAGAAGAAGAAGCAGGAGGGGCAGGTAGGACATTGAAAGATGTTAGTAGAAATATATTTTTGAAAATACTATGTTTGAATATCGAAGACACAAACATTAGATTGCATGATTTATTGCCGTGCAAATGTACCTGCATATCGTCAGGTACAATACTGCGGAGAAATCATCAATATAAACTAAAGCATTAAGATTAATCATCAAGTTAATATATACAACACGCATATTCACAAGGAAATGACAATTGTCTAACATGGTTATATATATATATATATATATATATATATATATATATATATATATTAATATATATATATATATATATTATATATAATAATATATATATATATATAATACATGGGTAATATTAAATCTAATTATCATGGGCTGTTTGTTGCACAAAGTTGGCTTTTGTAAATCAATGGCAGTTGGCCCCTGCCAGCTTTAATATACGACCACCTTGTGTGTTTATATAATACTGTAATCAATACCAACCATGACCAAAATTATAGGAGAGCGGAAAGAATTGGATTAACATGGTCGCTGATGTCTGCAACAGTTTAAGCACCTGAAGCACAAGAAAATTGTTACATTTCCTATTTACACTTCTATTACATTGTAAGTGACTACCTGGGCAAGCGACCTTTAACCTTCAACAAATCACTTCCTGTTGACACAAACACACGAAGGTGACTGCCTGGGCAAGCGAACTTTACACTCTTACAAAATATTTTCTATTATCACAAACAATGGTATGAAAATGCTGTAATTATGTGTTGTTTTCATGAAAGAAGACGATGAATATCCCATGTTAGCGTTGACAAGACTAGGCGACCGCATACTGCCTATAACATCCTTCTGATTATGTAAGCTGGAAACAGCTATAAATGAACGAATTGATGAAGGACAGAGTATAGCATCAGCTAGGCTGTCTTGGCTTTATTACCAGATATGATTATGGTACAATGCAGTGCTATGAACACGAAACTACACGTAATAACTGAATTAAGATAATACGAACAAGACATATTATACTACAATAGTCCATAATTTAACCAGTAAGTGTGACATTTACCTAATCTTGTTTTCCTCCTGGAGAGCATTATATTTATTGCGTGAATTTGTTTTATCGTTATCATTTTCTACATTATTTGTAACCATAACCTGCCATCAGTTGTATAACTGTCAATGAAAGAATGAATGAATGAATGAATGAATGAATGAATGAATGAATGAATGAATGGAAGTTACAATGCATATATTTTTAATGTACATTTTCTTTATTCGAAATGTTGCACTGCTACGAGGATGTCTTTATTGCAACAAATATTCAAATAATACTTGGTGCCTGATGTTGTCTTTACATCCGGCCTTAGATTAAAGCAAATTTGTGAATACTGAACCTCATACAAACAATGGTTCTGTGTCTTATGTATGTGGGATAGTCTGACGAACGGAAGAAGACTAAAACAAGTTAGTGTATTTCAGTATGTGGTTACTTCAATACTAGCAGATGGATGATGTTTTAAGAAAGTTAAATGTAGAATTGCTAAAGTAAGAGCAACATTTTACGGAATGAAGAATATTATCTGCAGTTCATCTTTATCAACCTAGATGAATTAAACAGCTCTTAACAGATACAATGAATTAATACAGATGTACGAAGCTAACCATGGACAAGTAGCAGGCAAGTGGAGAATTATGTTGATGCCGCTGACATATGATTTTACACACGAATGATGAGAACACCTATGGGCGGAAGGAATGATTAATGCAGCTATCTTGAAAGAAGTTAACACAAAATTAGAACTGCTTACTCTCATCAGAAGAAGAGTCCACATTCTTGAGGCATTTTATGAGTTGGAGAAATCCAGAGTGATTTGTAAAAACAGGAAAATTGGAGGGAATGAAAAGCAAGGGGAGGCCAAAAAAAGAAGCTGCTGGCCAGTTTGACACCATGTCATGGACCAATATTATTAGAAATTATTATCAGCCCAGCAGAAAGTAATCTAACGTCTGTGATACCACGGCTGTGAATTGTTAAGAGCATTGAAAATGCAATACAATAATGTCAATTATAATCTAGAGAATTGCGGTGCACTGTTACGTCAAGCCTGGCTCAGTGCATCCAACTTCGAAAGCATTTATTCCGGTTTGCTTTCACTAGCCTTTGACTGTTCCCAGTTTACCTACAAGACAGCAAGTTTGTATTTCACTTCGTCTGGTTCCATCCCTTGACCTGTCCAACATGGAAGAACCTAACAATAGCTTTGCTACCGCCGGCATAGATCTTGTGGTCATTGGAACTCGCAATCTCTTCTATCTCATGAAGGTGGAGACCCATCACAGGGAAATGGGATATAAACTACTGCAGTAAATACAGGTGGAACAATGTAATAAGACTGTTTTTTCGCATATCCTTTACAGGACATCGCTGTCAACACCAGCATTTTACTGTTGTCGTTGATTTCTTGGCAAGAACCTCAGTAGTTTGCCATCATTGGAGGACGAAACACCAATAACATTACATATGCAGATCTGCAACAATTAGTAGATGCGGTTGTTGCAACAGTGAACAACTGGGGTTAGAATTAAACTGTAAAAAGACACTATATTATGGTCGTCACTAGGAAGAAAGAAGCACCACAATGTAATAACAAGTAAATGGGAATATTCTTCAACAAGTGGAATCGATACAATTATCTCGGAACAGTTATAACATCTGATGTGAGAAGCCTTGAAGAGATTAGAACAAGTATCGCCATGGCGAAAGTAGCCTTCAGCAAGATGTAAAACATACTGACCAATAAAACGATGTCAATTGAAACGAGAAAAAGAGTGTTGAGGTGCTACATAGAGCCTGCACTGTTGTACGGATGTGAAACTTGGACAATGAGCAGTCAAACTGAAAAACATCTGATGGCTGTAGAAATATGGTTTCTGAGGAGAATGCAAAACATTCCATGGACAGACAGAAAAACAAATGACTAAGTACCTACAGGAGACAATGAAATCGTAAATTGAATAGAGAAATTAGACGTAGACAGTCAAAATTTTTTGGACATGTTATGAGAAGAAATGAATGTGGAGAACTTGGTGACAACTGGCAAGATCGAAGGGAACAGACCAAGGAGAAGACCAAGAAGTAAACACCTGGATGGCTTGACCACATGGCATGGACGAGACAGGAACTACTGAGCTGATCCACGACTATGGTTCGTCGAGTGAAATGGCGAGTCATGGACCGCCCACGCTTTCCGGCATGGCACATGATGGATGGATGGCGTTTGCCATTGCTTTCTGAGCGGCAGGCTCACGTATCCCGTAAGTACCAACGTGGCAAGAACAGCTTCCAATTCTCGCGCTCTGCGTTACCCTACGTGGAATAAACGAGATTACGGAGAAAGTAATGATTGTTACTTTCATGGAAAAGATTCCATATTGATCTTTCCATTGGACACACAAACAAACAAACCTGTTACTGATAAAATGTATTGCTTTATTTCACGGGCTAACAATAGAACGTTAAATCCACCTTAGGGCAGTTGGCCGTTCCGTTATCACAGGAAAATATGATAAGCTTTCCACACCAGCTTGGGATACTTGTATAACCTCTAGATGTTTGAAATCCACAATAGCTGACATCAGTGGTCACGCTTGAGCGTCTATTGTTGTTCTTGTTTGATTTCAAATATTTCTTTGTATGTTTATATATCTGTTTTTCTGCCTTCATGTCTGATCAACCATTCATCCATCTATCAATACTATGGGTTATGAAGGCACCACACATTCAACAATCAGTCCATATATACTGTATATGTTCCAATTCCATACCTATATTACTATTAAGCTATTCTATTGTATTAAAAGAGCTTGCTCTGTGGCGAAAGGGTGGCGGACGCAATTAGTAATCCTGCACACCGCATTTAAAATATACTTGCGGACAATTTAGCAGAAGACCGCTTGCGTGATTTTCATAAAATGGTATGAGGTCGTAGTTAGAAATAAACTATTGAACGTAACTTGCCAGAGATCACAGATCCGGTAGTTCACAAATGACAAACTATTGAACGTAAACTTGCCAAGAGATCACAGATACCGGTAGTTCACAAATGACAAACTATTGAACGTAACTTGCCAAGAGATCACAGTCAAAAATTCTGGAGTTGACTGCGACGTCCTGTAAAGAATATGCAAACTAACTTTTCTATCAGTACAAGTGTCGCTTCTGTGAACAGGTTATCTCTGGTACCATTTCGATATAATTCGGGAGAGTGAAGACGTGTTTTTGTATCTCTTACTTCTCGGATTATTATTACTGCAAGCTGAATCACCTATCATGGATTTTATATCAATGTGCTCGTTGTGATTCTGAGGATGTGGTGAAATAGTTTTTAGATTAATACAATTGTTTATTATCGCAAAAATGTGGGTTATATCTAATATTCATTTCGAGTGATAGTTGAACACTATTAAATTTCAACCAATCAAGTGCACTAGGTGTGTCAGATACAACCACGGGACCTCAAATTGCCCGCGGCGTGGCTAGATAACAATGCGATTGCTGCGTTCTTCAAGTTTAGTTAGTCGTAATATTATACAATAATGTCAGGGGAAGGAGAGTGCTCCGTATTGGAAGTGAATGGTGAAAGGACTCGCTCAGGTTTACGATCGGCTGTCAATAAAACTTACACACTAAACAAAGAGAGGGCCGTGAAGAATAAGCTATCCAAGTGCATAAATCCCAACGGCCTAGTCGTCAAACACACAAACTCAGGACAGTGTGTTACTATTTCCTTCAACAACACACTCTATTATGAGGCATTCCGAACTTGCCTACTCAACTACTACAGGCTTGAACTAATTGAACACAGGCAAGATAAGCACGGGCTCACGTTGAGGATCTGATTACGACGCCAGTGATTACGATACATTTGTACCGCAGTAAAAATAAACTCATGACACAGGGCAGTAATGAAAACATTAATTCCTGGCTAAAAGTAGATTTTGTTGAACTTGAAAACTCGACACAGACATTCACCGAATCTACTCATACGATGAGTGTACATGACAACATCAACACGAGGCCTGCCAACCCACCAGCGCTCTTGGCTATTGAATACCCAATGGAGCGTATCCAAAACAACATAGAACCCAATGTTGACATTGTTGAAGAAGTACCTGCCTCAGATAACAATAGCATCTTAACTATCAATGGACATTCGTGCGACTGTAAACAGCGCATTGAGGAACTAGAACAATCACTAAAGGCGCTCATTGTCACTGTTTCAACCAACATTGAAGCAAACAACAAGATAAGCAGTGATTACAATGCTCTCAAGACAGAAGTCGCACTCCTGCGAGACGAAAATTTGCTGCTGAGAAATACAGTTCAAATCCTTACAGAATGCGTCCTCTACAAACCAAACCGAAGAAGCATGTAATTCTCAAGCAACCGCTTCATCCTTGGGAAATCTTTGGGGAAGCTCAATCCCACCCAGAACAGACAAGCGCTATGAAAACAACCTCAACGCGCAGAGGAAGATAAAAAACAACGAACACCTCAATGTGCAGACGAAGATAAACAACAACAAGCAGTCTACCCCATTGACGTCAAATAAGCAATAGGTTTGAAGTACTTCAAGAAAAGTCACCAGAAAAATTACAGTGCTTTAACATGCTGCAAACGGGCAAGACAAGCCAACAAGATACATCGGAGAACCACATGGAGACATAAAGACTGCTGATAATCGGAAATGGATGAAACAACGGTCGAGACGTGGCTGACAACCAACATGTACAGCACAGCACGACCTGACTGTACACATATTATATTAGGCGATTCCTTAATGAAATACAAATAGATAATATGACCATAAAAGAACGGAAAAATACAAATACTGGGTACATCTTCAAACTGCTCCAACCTCAGAAGGAAGAATACAAACTAAATCAACTCTGAGAAATAAGCTATTACTATGCTGCAAACGGACGCAAGACAAGTAACAACCAACTGATAGACCAGTTGTGCTGTATGGCTCTGAAACCTGGAGTACAACGAAAGGAGACGAAGCCTTGGACAAACCTTGAGAACAAAATTTACGACGCATCTTGGACCCATAGGCACACAAGCTGGAGAGTGGAAAAGAAGAAGTAACAAAGAAATTTATATTTTTCAAGCCCGCTAATCACTTGGTATCATGAAGGCTAATAACTCAACGGCAGGGAAATATAAAAAGATGGAGATAATAGAAAAACAAAACTCAATTACTCAGGAAAAATGACAGTGACCCGAGTAGACAAGAAGGCGGTTGGAGATTTAACTATACAACAGACATACAAGCACAAGGAATCAACGAACATCGGCAGAGAAGGAACACCTGAGAGATCGAAAATGGATGACAGATCGGTATTGCAGACAACCAACCTCAATGGCTCGGACATGAAGACATAATAAGGCGATTCCTTAATGAAAGGTTTATACAGCGACAGGATGGCCACATCAGACAAAGACATTGTTTCAATAATCCCACTGCCTGGGGCTGGTGTAGACCGGCTAACAGACAAGATTAGCAGGTTGGCTGTAAATCATAGCGTCAAGAAGGCAAGCGTACATATCGGCATCACCGACACCATGAACAACCAACAAATCACAGGGTCTCAACTGCTGGCACTCTTGAACGGATTACGTCACACTTTTCCTAACTCATCCATTTTCTTCTCTCATCATATCACCGAGTTATGGACACAGCGCCGTCTAGCTGATATAAATAACAACATGTTGCAGAAGTTCTGTTCTCAAAACAAGATACAATTCATCAACAATACAGCATCATTCACTTCACAGGCTGGTGCACCAAAAAAAGAGTCTTACAAGGATCAAATACATTTATCTACATTGGGCACCAGTTTTCTCGCCAAGAATTTAAAATATCCAGAACGGACATACCATACATCCAATACGGGATCGCGCCGGACACTTTTAGCTGCTCCTGAAACTCAAGCCAGACGACATACTCCCGTCACATCAAGTACCAATAGGACAGAAGTGTGCAGACCACTCATAACCACTGCACCTGAAATCCAAGCCAGACGGGACACTACCACAACACCAAGTCCGTTAAATACGTCGTCTTTCACACAGGAGGGTAATAATTACGAAGATATTATTCCTATTCTCCCCAGAAAGGATCCGACTCTCAGCAACAACGACGTGCCAGCACAACCTCCTGTTAGCCACCAACCAGAGGCTCTAGTTGGTAGTCATTACATACCCATGAGACATCATCAGTACCCATTTAATTGTAATCCAGAATGGTTGCACCTCACACGGTATAGCCGAGCTACACTTCGTCAAGCACTTATAATGTCGCTATACCAACAACCAACACAACCTGGTATTTACTAGCAACTTAGGACAAAGCTACACCAGATCTCGGTACAAGAAAGAGCCTCTCCTTAAACGTTTATCTGCATATTTGGTTATAACTTGATCTAGTAACGTATTAGGTTATAAGTTATTACAAACATTGACTGGTTTTGACTTTATATTAATTGATGGTACTTAGCTGTATAGCTTTTATAATAATTCTAATTGTGTTTTCACGGTGAGTGAGGGGGTCTTCACTGCTCTTCCTTACGGATCTGTGTACGTATTTTTATATATTTACAGAGAATATTACTGTTTCTCTGTACTTTAGAGTGTGTTTTTGTAATAAGGGACGTAAGTTGTATTCACTTTGTGTGTGTGTGTGTTTTGCTTTTAAACTTGTGATTACGCATTGTTGAAATGTCTAATAAGTACGAACACTGGCTCAGGAATAATGGGCTCAGAATCGGGCATGTAAACATATGCCATCTATTAGGGAAGCTGCCCGAACTATCACTTATACTTAATCAAAATTTTCACATGTTTGGCGTTAGCGAAAGTCGATTAAATGGCAACATCTCAGATGATGACATCGCTATCAGAGGTTTTAAAACATTAGAAGAGATCCCTATCAGAAACAAGAGACGGGTATTGCAGTTTATATTTCCAACTCGCTTAACGCCCACCGCAGGCTAGACTTTGAAACCTGTGAGATTGAGTGTGTATGGATAGAGGTTAAACTTCAAAATTGCATACCGCTAGTAGTTGGCTATCTTTATCGAAACCCCAGTGCAGGAAATATCTGGTATGAAAAATTCACCACTATGATGGATGTAGTCTTTAGTAATGCTAGGGAAATAATATTGCTAGGTGACTTCAACATAGACGCTAACAAATCAAACAAAACATGGGAAAACATAATAGAGTCATATAATTTCCAACAGTTAGTCAAACAAGCCACTAGAATCACTAAATCATCTGCAACACTTATAGATCATATTTATAATACGTGTGCTGATAACATCACAGAATGTACTGTACCTATCAATGCAATGAGCGATCACTATCCAGTATGTTGCACGTGGTCGAAAAGGGGCACCAAAACTCCCAAACACAAACATATAAGCATAAAATATAGAAATTACAAAAATTTAAATCGAGACGTCTTCTTACAAGATTTGGTCAACTCATCTCTAGATTATGTTTACCAGCTTCCTGACCCAGACGATGCTCTGGACCACTGGCTAAAGACCTTTCTAAGTATATTTGATAAACATGTTCCATTTAAGGAAGTTCGTGTTAAACATCACACAAAGCCCCCGTGGATCACACAGGAGGTAGTTGAACTTATGAGAGATCGCGACAGGGCTCACAAAAATAGAGATCTAACTATGTACCGTAGTCTGAGAAACAAAGTTCAATATGTTATTCGGAAGGAAAAGAAAAACTATTTTAAGAACATAGTAATAGATAAAACCAACACTAAAGATATATGGAAAGCAATTAATACCTTGACAAACAAACACAAATCATCACAATCATTACCATCAAATCAGGTTACATGTGATCAATTCAGTAGATACTTTCAGTCCGACATAAACCAACTGAAGGCTGCAATACCAGATGCGCCTCATGACATATCTTTATTATCATCATTCTGTGAGAACAAATGCTATGGACACATTTCCTCCAACATACCGCTAATGACGACAACTGAAGTATTTACTCATCTCCGTAATCTAAAAAACAATAACTCATCAGGACTAGATGGAATTAGTAGTCGGATCCTTCGCCATGCTGCACCGGCGATCTGCGAGTCACTAACTTTTATATATAATCAATGTCTAACCAGAGGTCATTTCCCATCAGCCTTTAAAATCGCTAAAGTGTATCCTCATTTAAAAGCTGGTCCTCTAGACGATCGTCTCATGAGTAATTATAGACCAATTTCCATATTATCCTCATTATCCAAACCGCTAGAAAAGCACATCCACAAAACAACACTAGATCACTTAGTTCGCCATAAACTGATAGTTGACAGTCAGTCAGGATTTCGGCCAAAATATTCTTGCCATACGGCACTAACAAACATGATAGAAAACTGGCATCAAAATATTAACAACAATACTCTATGTGGAGCGGTGTTTATAGACTTTAGGAAAGCATTCGATATGATAGATCATACTATTCTAATTAAAAAACTAGAAACAATGAAAGTAAGTTTTAATATAGTGACATTAATAAAATCATTCTTATTAGACAGAAAGCAAGTAGTATCACACAATAAAGTTTTATCTCAAGCCATTACCATTAATATTGGAGTACCTCAGGGGTCTATTCTTGGCCCTCTATTATTTGCCATTTATATAAATGATCTTCCATTAAATCTGTCGTCGTCCTGCGATCTATTTGCTGATGACTGCACAGTATATACAAACGCTGTTGATCGTAATGTGCTAGAATTATCCTTGCAACAGGAAATAAATAGTGTAGTTAACTGGAGTCATGCAAACCGCATGCAAATTAACATTACTAAAACAAAGTCTATGTTAATAGGAACCAGGCAAAGACTTCACACTCTAAACTCGCAGAGAACTCTTCAGCTGCACATTGGCAGCACGCCTGTAGAAAGTGTCACCGAGCACAAGACACTGGGTGTTATCATAGATCAAAATCTAACTTTTAACTCACATGTTCATGCTCTAGTTAAACAAATAGCCAAAAAAGTATACCAACTTGCCAAAATTAAAAATTTCCTTGACGAAAACACAAGAAAGATATTCTATACTTCTCATATACAAACACATATTGATTACTGCTCCACAGTCTGGGATGGATGCTCCAAATCAATAACAAAACGCCTATATTCACTCCAGAAAAGGGCAGTGCGTTTAATTAATGGTGAAAAGCTTACCGACAATTCTAACCTATATAAACGTCTCCGGTTACTGCCACTCCACAAGCGCCTGCTTTTTAATAAGACCAAACTAATTCACAAAATCCTATTTCAAAATGCTCCAAGCTACCTTTGGCCATTGTTTAAATATAACGCTAGACATAGCGAACGACTAAATATACTTCATGTCCCTAAACCTAGGATAGACTTATATAAAACAAGCTTAGCATACTCTGCCGCTCAGTTGTGGAACAATCTTCCACAAGAAATCAAAGACACCACCAATCATGATACATACATTCGCAACCTGTTTGAACACTACCTTAGTACAGACTACATGCCCCCATAACAAACAACACAAAAAAGACAATAATGGTAACTTATCTCAAACGACAACTAGCCTAAAAACATTCCCTTATGTATGGCACGTTACACCCTCCTTAGGTATTTATAATGCCCATGTTAAACACTGCCTCAGTGAGTCAATTGTTATTGATTATTTTTCATGCGTTTTAATGTTCTTTTGTTGTCAAAAGTTGCTTCTTAAGTGATGTTGAATGAAAGAATGTATGAGAGGAAATAGAGAAGAAGGGCAGAATGTCAGACGGGCCTGCGTGCCCAATTCTTAACCCTTTGAAAATAAAGACTTATTATTATTATTATTATTATTATTACTTAATTTGAATGGTGACGTAATAAGTCGAATAAATGTGCCAGTTACTTAATCACTGCACCGACATTTTACCATTTTGTCTTCACCACTTTGACAGATCTAACTATGACTCTAAATCCATCTTTCAATCACATTTTCCACGTTCCATATTTGTTAAGTGAAATTGTTGAATTGTGCTTTATGTGCGTTTGGTGACCTGCGGACCTGTATGTGCGATGTTTTCTATTTGCTGACTTTCGTGTTGTATTTTTGCAAGCTGTAGTTAGTGCATTTGTTTATTGCTTTATTATTGCCATCGTTATATATAATGCTGTTTTGCCAATGAAGAATGATTAAGTTATGGAATGTTATCTAGATTTTATTGACGTGTCCATACTATTTATATCTGACAAAGACATAACATAATCAAATTAAATAGCCATTACAAAACTATAACCAGTCTGCATGCTGATATAAAACAACAAGAACAATCTACTTGTTGTAATAACCTCAACTTTTATGCAATATAATTATGTAATAATTCGGAAATTCAGCAATAAAATACGGACGCATTCCAGGTTAGCAGATCTCACTGTCCATATATATATATATAATACAACACAGAAGAAAGTGAAAGAGAGTAAATATATAGGAAGCATGATAACAGAGAATTGCAGAATTAACCGAGAAATCGAAATCAGATGTTAAAGAGGCAAGCGCGATTATATATCAGTTGATACCTATACTGAAACATAAAAATACCAATGTCCGCAAAAAGGCAGATAATACATATAATAGTGAAACCAACCTTTTGTCACCAATGTCGAACTTGAATATGATCCAAATCACACGTACAAAAAATCAACACCAGCGAGATAGGATGCCTGACAAGTACTGCCAACTTAACCATCCAAATCCGAGTAAGACATGATGTTATTATTAGACAGGCACTGGGAATAACACCTAGTGCCACATACATTGAAATGTAAAAGATGAATTGGTTTAGCCATCTCTTTAGAATGCAACACTATAGTTACCAGCAAAGGCGCTACACCACCCGAGAAGAAAATGGATAGACGAAATCAAAGACGGCATACAGGCTGTTTGTACAGTCTCACTACATTTTGCATGTAGAACAAATTTGAAACAAAAAATGTCTCTTCCGTTGATAACATCATTCTGTTTGGAGTGCAAAGAATTACTCCAGCAGACGACAGCCATTCACTGCATATTGCTTCACGATGGACTATTTGATGGCATCATGCACTTTATTTTTCAAACTTTCTCTACATACAAAGTGTAGAGAGACTTTACAAACACTCTACACAATAATATGGTATAACACTATGTAATGCCACCCATTATCGATGGAACATCAACTATTCCATCCGACAACGCATGACGCAAAAGTGATGATGATGACGAAACAATGAAATAGAAAGCACAATATGGAAGACAGTACATCCCGACAAAATTCAAGATTGGTGACTCAGCCATGTGCACATGTGGTTTGGCGTCGCAGACAGCAGAGCACATACTCCAGGATTGCCCAAACTACAACATATCCAGGCGAACCTTCTGGCCTAGAGAGACAACAGTGGAAGATAAACTCTATGGACCACTGAATGAACTAAACAAGACTGTTAGATTATACAAGAGACAACATTGCAGTTATAAACATATTTTAGGCGAACGAAAGAAGAAGAGGAAGAAGTGTGTCCAATGAAAACACATCTCTAGGGTAAGGCTAAACAAATATTAGATTCCATGGACATGTCTGTGCACACTGTGATCTCTCGGCGATTGTAGACGGCAAAGTACAGCACAGGCCGTTTTCTTACACTTTGAAGTATACTGAGTATATGTTTCTGTCCCAATTGTTTATATAGCAATCAGCATAAGTTAGATACCGTGGTCAGGTTCATGGCAGGCGCATTTACTACCCAGAATGTTTCCAGGTACGGATTTTAGGCTGGATCGATCTGATAATCCAGTTCCGATTAATAAAGAAACAATATCCTAGATCCAAGGGGTATTTTGTTTTAAAAATAGGTTATCCAGGAAGGCAGACAAATGTCTAGCCACCGAGATCAAACAATCAATCAATTAATCAATCACTCAATCAGTTGCCGTCTCCACAATGAAGGTTGGCTGCAATGGATCGCCAACAGTGTCTCTCGCTCTGACTGCTTTCTGTCAGATTGATGTTTGTCCTTCTCTTGAAGTTATCTATCAACTTGTATCGTTGTCTGCCGCATGCTCGCTTGCCTTCAACCTTGCCCTCCAGTACAGTTTTTATGAGAATGTTATATCTTTTAAATTGGCCGAAATATTTCACTTGCCTCCTTTTTATTTCTTTTCTCAACTCTGTTTTCATTCCCAGTTACTGAGATAACGTGGTTTTAATATAGTAAAGTGTACGTTGTAATTTATACGGTATCCTTGCAAACTTCCAAACAGATAGGCAATCCGCATGCGATTGATCAGTTATAACATATGTTTTGTATGCGCATGTGCAAGTTAAAGCGAAACCATCATATCATACCTATATCCCAAGAGTAAGCGTTATAGGAGCCGGTCTCCGTGGCGAAAGATTTACGGACGCGGTTCGTAATCCCTGATACTCGCGTTCGGAACACAGCTGCGTGCGATTTCGCAGCAGACCGCGTTGCGTCGGTTTTGCGGTGGTATTACGGTGGTATCGGTGCCGGTCGTTCAGAAAGCAATCGTAAACTACTGAACGTAAACTTGCCAAGAGATCACAACGACAGAAATGCTGGTGTTGACTGCTATGTCCTATTAAGGATATGCCAAAAATAGCGTATTTAAAGTAACAATGTTACACGTATAGCGCCGTGACATGTTAAAATATCAGTAAGTCCGTGTTGGGTTGACTAATTTGGCAACGTGACAAATAAATAAATCTGAATATATTCTATTGTTTTAAACTGTGTTGACTGGAGACTTAAATCAGCTGACTTTTCTCATGACTGTTGGGTGAACTAAAAATGCTCAAACTATTTCCCGTTATCTCATTACATGTATCATGTCGGATGTTGCAGTCGATCACGTGTCTCCACCACCATCTGTCTCCTGTGTTCTTGGAAAATTAAGAGATCAATGCTAACTCATTCAGCATTTTTCGGCATCTGCCGTAAACATGTGAACTGCTACAGGTGTCACAACCTTTTCCGCCTACTAAATTCATGCGAGGTCGCTGTAGCCGGCCCGGGAGGTCTTGTGTTTGAATACCCCTAGAATCCAGATTTTTAAATTTTGTTATTCACCAGGTCAATCCAGCCCAATATGGGTGCCAGCAAATGCTCTTAGGAGTAATATTGACCAAATTACCCCATCTAGTGAGTTGTCAGAAATCATTTACTATTAATATAACTAGATTTATAAACTTACCAAGCAAAAGAAAGCATGTCCTAGAACAAAATCCTAATGGGGATCTGAAGGTATTACAACGAAATAAATATAATGGAAATTAAAAGGATGTATATCGAGGACAACATTCTAACGGGTACTGGAAGGTATCATTTCTAAATGCAGATTAATAATGGGTATTTGAAGGCAATATATGAAAAGAGTAAATCCTGATGGGCATATCAAAGCATTATTCAGAAGGACAAAATCATGCTGAGAACTAGAAGGCTTTAAATCAGAAGACAAATTCCGTATGGTCACTACAGTACCTCTACTCCCAAATGAATCGTAATCTAAAATATATTACAGACACATGTGTTTACTTTTTTTTACGCATATCCATTACAGGACATCGCTGTCAACACCAGCATTTTACCGTTGTTGTTGATTTCTTGGCAAGATTACGCTCAGTAGTTAAGGTGTTTACTTACGTTATAGAATTAGGCGAAGAGACGCCTTACTGAAAGAGTTAATGTGATTTACGTAGTTCGTTAGTGTGTGTATTTGTCACTAACTATTAGAAGATAATGTGTTCAGTATTATATTCAAAATAAAATGAACTTTTGTCGCAAGTGTTCGCTTTATTTGTATGAAGATTTACGTATTATTATCATCAATACCATCAACTTAATCAACTGAATACAAATCCCACATAGTTCTGTGTATTATTGACTGTGGTCAGGTGTATCCATACAGCCCATACCCCACACCTCTTACTCTTGAGTCATGTGTCCCTAGCGTTGTACACCACCTGTTCTTCGTGCACATGACTGTCGTGTTCCATAGCACTCGTGTACGTTTTTCTTGAGGGGGATGGTGCTTTTATTTACTCCAGATAAAGACGAAGACAACTATCAACTATCAGTGACCGTACAGGCAGCTACTAGCCATTGGAGGCAACGTGAGATAATGCTGGAAATGTCGTATGCGACATATATGACAGATTTCAATACAAGCAAGAAATCTCCACTGTGGCAATAGATCTCTAAGATGCCGTAAATGATTGCGTAGATGATGCGATGATTCATGCGATGATTGATGAACTGTGACATCAGCTCTTGGCTAGTAACTTGAATCACAGCCGCACTAAATGAGACAGCAGTGAGAATTCTGTTGGGAACACGGGCATAGGAACCAATGTATATATGTCATGGTTCAATGTTCTCGCCTATATTACTCCACATCTATACATCAACCTTGCCAGAATGCATCACAGTAGACCAGGACGAACCTTAACGTTCGCAGACAATGTCTTACTGTATTGGAATGGTTTGTACAGGCATGACATCATGCGACATATACAAGGGACTTGCAGAAGATGATTAAGTGATGTGAACAGCCCAATCCAGGTGTGGACCCTTGGAAGGCCAGTGTATTGTGATGTTCTTTGAACAACCCTATTTTACCAGTAGACCTGCCTAGAATAACTCTAAAATGACACGCAACTGAAAAAAAGTGATACGCTAAAATATCAAGATTTAATATTTGATAGTAGCCTGTCATACACGTATCATATAAATCACGGCAGATTTATTAAGTGCAAATATGGCCTGTCAGCACACAAACCTATGGTGGCTACTCATATGCAGCAGATACTACTTGTCTCATTATTTAGTCATCTAGTCCTCTCGGCAATTGATTATGACCTTGGTAGTTTAACGCTGCCGCTCTCCCTGGCGTAGAGGTTAAGGACGTTGTTCGTAATCCCGTATACTCTCGTACGAAACACAGTTGCGTGAGATTCGGCAGCAGATCGCATCGCGTTGGTTACGTATGGGGGTATGTGAGCCGATCGTTCAGAAAGCAATGGCAAACTACTGAACGTAAAACTTGCCAAGACATCAACAGCAGCTGAAAAATGCTAGTTTTGACTGCAGTGTCATGTAAAGGATATGACAAAATGTTTAATAGTAACTGCTTCACAGTGTCAAAACTTACAACTGCTCCAGAATAAACACACACCAGTTGGCTTGGGTTGTGCACGAGATACCTGTATAAGAAGGATGAGATATGTGCTTGTGTTTACATTGGTGGATGATGGACTCCAAATGGCACAGACCAATGCCTATATGCCAGACATCATTCATGATCGGTTGTCATTGCACGGCAACCGTAATTTTCTCAAGGGAAACCGAATAAAGAAAGAGGGATCCTCAATGGCAAAGACAGACGATATCGGGCTGGTGACCCCAGTCATGCAGATACACAGAGGGCATGAATGGATTGACGATGGAATAAACAGGAGCAGATTCACCAGGTAGTCATCACATTTGATAGAGATTGTAGTTTTCTAATGGTCTGGCAGCTAATCTACTTGGATGGCGAATTTTTATTTATTTGTATGTTACATTTTGCTATTTTTATATTCTTGGATCAAACTACTGAGCGTAATCTTGCCAAGAAATCAACAATCAGCTGAAAGATGCTGGTGTTGACAGCGATGTCCTGTAAAGGATATGCAAAACATTATTATTATATTCTTGGATATGATGATAATTTATGTTTTATTCCTATATACTTATTTATTATTTACAATAAGAAAGAGACAAACAGCTTTCTTCGGTTATGTGATGAGAAGAGAGGTATTGGAGAACATCACGACAACTGGAAAGATCGAGGGGAAGAGAGGCAAAGGCAGACCAAGAGAAATTATTATAGATGGATTGAGACAGTGGCATGGAGAAAAACAACAGAGATGATCCAGAAAACAAAAGACCGAGATCTGTGGAGAGCCATGAACGCCTACGCCAGCTGGCAGGGCACTTGATGATGATGATGATGATGATGATGATGTTATTTGCTGCAGGCTCTGTGGCTAAGGTGCTACTGACGCAGTTCGTTATCCCGCATACCACGCGAAAAGCACAGCTGCGGGTGATTTGGTAGCGGACTGCTTTGCGATGGTTTTTATTAAAATAATTATATGAGTGCCAGTCGTTCAGAAAGCAATGGCTGAAAGTAAACTTGCCAGGAAATCACGAACAGCTAAATAATGCTGGGGTTTATTGTTACGTCCTGTAAAGCATATGCAACTATATTTGTATACTATTTAATACTAACACAATTGTTAACTCGAAATGATACATACTGGCTTCAGATCGCAATACGCATGATCTTCCACGTCAGCCAGCAAAGAACTTGATGAACGTACGAACGAACGAATGAACGAACTTTATTTTCAAAGGGTTAAGAATTGGACACGCAGACTAGTCTAATATTCTTCCCTTCTATCACTCTCTTTTATATATTATTTCATTCACGCATCATTCAAGGCGGTCCGCAAGGTGTGAAATGTGCCTGCCTCTGCAGCCAGCAGGGTTAGGATCGGCTAGCCTCTCCCAGGAGGGGTGATAAGTGAAAATTAGTAGCCTGCCGATGACCAGCAGACTACACAAGTAAACCCCCACCCCCACGTGGTGCAGACCGGGAAACCATGACCACGAAGTCAGGGCTAACGGGGCTATGGCTCGCCATAGTGGATGGACTCCCTGTGGTCAGATTTGTGTCCTAAACCTGCGACGGACCTAGTAAGCCGGCAGGGGATCTTCATACTGCTCGTAGAACAACTAAGAAGTATAAACGGACTGACCCAAACGGATATCGTCCGGGCAATGTTAATGGACTACGAGATAGATCAGCGACTCAAAAAATAGGCACAATGAACTTCTGCGGTTTCAATAGTAAAGAAGAGCTTATTTAAAAAAAAGCACTTTGCAACACAATTTTTCTAGTAACTCTATGCTACCTATGCAAACCTGGACAGTGACAGTAAAAGAGAAAAGAAAATCACAACAGAAATGAGATTCCTAAGCAGTATACTCAACGTATCAAGAAGAGATAAGATCATACATGAAGAAATCAGAACTAAAGTGGGGGTTATAACAGCACTAGATTTTATTAGAAAGTAGCAAGTCAAATGGTTTGGCCATGCAAGTAGGTTACCATTCAACAGCATACCACAACAAGCAATGTAGGGAGTCTCTGTGGCGAAGAAAAATCACAACAGAAATGAGATTACTAAGCAAAATACTCAACGTATCAAGAAGAGATCAGATCATAAATGAAGAAATCAGAACTAAAGTGGGGGTTATACAGCACTAGATTTTTTTTTAAAGCAGCAAGTCAAATGGTTGGCCATGCAAGTAGGTTACTATTCAACAGCATACCACAACAAGCAATGTAGGGAGTCTCTGTGGCGAAGTGGTCAAGCCGTTTGACTCGTGCTCCGAAGGTTGTGGGTTCGATTCCGGGCCGCGCCCTTCGGTTTACGAGTCAAAATGTTTCAGAGACTCCTGTGGGTCGTCGCTAAAAGCTACGGAGTTCGTGCTTTGTGCGACGCTTTCCGTGCTGCGGAAAGAGACCGAGCCATATGGGATAAAACCCCGTGCAATGAGTCGACCCTGTCGACTTTTAAGCGACTTTTTTTATGCAATGATGTACAGACCAGATGGAAACAGAGGAAGAGGCCGACCACGTAAACGATGGACGGAGGGAATAGCAGAGTCCATGGGAATATCGATATATGAAGCCCATACTCGGGCACTCTCACGAAGTTTATACTCACCTCGACACCGCAAGCTACAAGAGGAACATGATGAGATGAGATGAGATGAGATGAGATGAGATCATTCAAGGCTAAGTGACAACATCAACAATATAAAAGATATGCATTATAAAGGGATTGGGAAAATGCAAAATCAATTCTACACGACTCAGTAATATTAATGAATGGTGTGGCACTTGTTATAAGCTATATGGAATATACTGATCTACCAAATGGAGACTGGCTGTTATACTAGGGTTTTATTATGTTTATTATTTCTATTATCAAGGGGGAAAGTAAACCGTACTGAGATAGTGTTCGAATAATTTGCGATTATATGTAACGGGGTTGGTTATGTCTTTGATTTCTTGTGGAAGATTGTTACACAGCTGAGCTGCAGAGTACGTTAAGCTTGTTTTGTATAAGTCAATCCTAGGCTTCGGAATATGTAATATATTTAATCGTTTACTGTGTCTCGCATTATACTTAAACAATGGCCAAAGGTAATTTGGGGCATTCCGATGTAGGATTTTGTGAATTCGTTTGGCCTTTTTGAAAAGCAGTCATCTGCGGAGTGGTAGTAACTGACGGCGTTTATGCAAGCTAGGATTGTCAGTTAAATGTTTGCTATAAATTAAACTCGTGGACCGTTTCTGGAGTGAGTAAAGGTCGCTTGGTGCTTGAATTGAAACAACCGTTCCAGATTGTAGAACAGTTATCAAAATGTCTCTGTATACGAGAAGTAAAGAATATTTTCCTTGTGTCCTCGTCAAGGACATTTTTAATTTCGGCGAGGTGGTAGTCTTTTTTCGCTGTTTGTTTAACGAGCGCTTGAACGAGGAGATTAAAGGTTAGGTTTCCATCATTGATGAGGCCTAATGTTTTGTGCTCAATTACACTGTCTACTTGCATATTATCGATGTGAAGTTGAAGTGACCTGTGTGAATTTAGAGTTTAAAGTCTTTGTCTGGATGTTAATAACATTCACTTTACTTTAGTAATGTTAATTTGCACATACGCATAGCATAGCTCCACCTAACTACATTATTTAATTCTTGTTGCAAAGACGACTCCAGCAAATTACAGCTTTCAGCGTGTGTTGACACTGTACAATCGTATGCAAATAGATCGCAGGACGATGAAAGATTCAAAGGTAGATCATTAATATATATGGCAAATAATAGAAGGCCAAGAATAGAGCCTTGCGGTACTCCAATATTGAAGGTAGTGGTTTGAGACATAGATATGCTGTGTAATACTACTTGCTTTCTGGTTTACAGAAAATTTTTTATAAGGGTCTCTACATTAGGGCTAATTCTCATTGACTATAGTTTTTTTAATTAAAGTAACTCATTGGCACCTTGCCGTCTTGACAGACGATAGTTTGTAAGGGATGGAGTTATTGCTTCTCCATACCACAAAGCCTGGGCTAAAATTCAGAGATCATGTGTTGCCCATGCAGCATGATCCCTCTCTCGGCCTGCCTAGTTCACTCCAGAGGATAGGTAACACCTCTACATCTGGAACAAGACAAGCTGCAGAAGCTGCCGGATCAGCAAAGCAATGCTCTAATTGTCCGCTTGTCGGAGCTTCGATCCTAGACCAGCCGCCAACCAAGGCTTAGGGCCTGGTCTGCCCTGCCATGACACTTTGTCTTTAGGTTGTATTTCCTCGCACCAGGGTAAGGCTTGTATCCTCCCAATTGCGCTCTTCCGCCCGAAGCTGTTGACACAATGTGGGGTGTCGGGTTTGGTCAGCGCCGCCCAACGTTCGGCTCTAACAGAAAGCAGGTAGTACCATCTACTGTTATACGGTAGCTCAGTCATATCTGACTAAGACCTGACACAAATTAAAGTAATTAAAGTTATAGTGTCTATCATATCAAATGCTTTCCTGAAATCGATAAACGCAGCTCCACATGGCTGTTGTTGTATTTTGGTCCTAATTTTCTATCATGTTTGTTAGGGGCCGTATGGCAAGAATATGTTGGTCTAAATCTTGATTGAATGTCAACAATAAGCTATTGTGAACTAAATACTGTAATGCTACTTTATGGATGTGTTTTTCTAGTGGTTTAGATAGTGATGATTGTAAGGAAATGGGTATGTAATTGTTAGGGAGACCACTGTCCAATGAGCCAGTTTTAAGAAGAGGATATACTTTAGCGATTTTGAGAACTGATGGAAAGTGGCCTTTGGTGAGACACTGATTGTTTACATAGGTTAGTGATACACAGATCACTGGCACAGCACAACGGAGAATCCGATTGTTTATTCCATCTAACCCAAATGAGTTTATGTTTGTTTTAGGTTACTGGGGTAACTGAATACTTTATGATTGTCATTAACGGTATGTTTTAAAGAATATTATGGGAGCATCTATTGTAACAAAACGATGATAGTAAAGATAAGCTGCAAGGAGAATTTGGTATTGAAGCCTTCAACTGGTCTATGTCAGTTTGAAAAAAAAAATACTGAAATAGTCACATAGAATATGACTTGATGGTTATGAATTTGAGAAGTTATACTTGTTTGTCAAAGTATTAATTGCCTTACATATATTATTACTATTTGTTTTATCCATTAATAAGTTCTTAAAGTAATTTTTATTTTCCCTTCGTATGGTAAATTGAACTTTGTATGTGCTGAGATCCCGCTTCTTGTGTGCTTTATCTGTGACTCTCATAATTTCAAGTATTTCGTGAGTAATCCAATGTGGTCTGACGTGATAATTTACTCGAACGTCCTTGACTGGCATATGTCTATCAAACACATCAATAAGGTCTTCATCCAAAATTTCAGAACATCATCCGGGCCAGGAAGCTGATAAACATTGTCTAGAGGTGAACGGGGCAAGTACATTAAAAAAAATGCGATTTGGTTGAAATCTTTGTAACTTCTATATTTTACACTTATGTGTTGAATTTTTAGAGTTTTAGTTCCTTGTTTAGACCATGTGCATCATATTGGGTAGTGACCGCTCATTGTACAATTGGGTACGGTATATTCTATGATGTTATCTGACCAAGTTACACAAGTGTGATCTATAAGTGTTGAAGGGGATTTTGTTACTCTCGAAGCTTGTTTTACTATATGTTGGAAGTTATATGATGCAATTATATTTTCCCATATTATATTGGATTTTTTGGTGTCAAAGTTAAAGTCTCCGAGTAGTATGATTTCCTTCCCGGAAGCGAAAACCGCACCATCATGGTAGTGACGTTTTCGTACCAGATGTGTCCAGCGCCGGGATTTCGATAGAGGTGCCATTTATCAGGGGTGTGCGGTTTTGAAGGGTTAGCTCCAACCAAATACATTATATTTCGCAAGTTCCAAAGTCTTGCCTACGGTGAACATATAGTAAATTAGAAACATAGGCTGCTATGCCTGTCTCTTATTTCCTACAGGGATCTCTTCTAAAAATATAACGTTATTCCCTTTAATAGAGATGTCCTCATCTGAAACGTTTTCATTTAATCTGCTTTCACTAAGGCCGAATAAATGAAAATTTTTATTAAGAATAAAAGATAACTCTGATAACTTATTAAATAAGTGGCATTTGTTTATGTGTCCAAGGCGAATTCCTGACTTACTTAACCAGTGTTGCCACTTCTCAGACAAAAATACAAGATCATAAAAATTTACAATTACATTAACTTACAAAATCCCAGTAATATAAATAGACATTAAACGACAATATAATAACTATTTAACAAATTAGATCAAACAAGATAGTGCAAACACAGAAAAAATCGAATTAAAACGTATGCACATACAACAATTATTTAACCTGAAAAACCTACATCGCAAGCTATGTAACCATCTGTTATCCAAAAGAATGAATAAATGACTATACAAGTCGATGTTTCTGTTTAACATTGGGTATCCCAAACGGGAAATAACACGTTAAACAGTACACATTTATATTTCAAGGAGGAAGCTCTGTTTCCTGTATTAATGCGTATAGGGCTCAGTTTTTAATACGTATCCTATCTTAAAGGACTGTATTGCTGGGACATCATAAAGGCTTGATTCAGGTCGGCCGGACTAAATTGCATCAAGTATAAATGTTCTGGTCTCCAATGATGCGGAACATGTTGTTGTCTGCTAGGTGATCCATTGCTGGCGTGAGCTTGATGTGCGACAGTAGTTCTGCTGCCGGGCGTGTGCGCCGATGTTTGCAACGAGGGTTCCTTGCAAGGGAAGGGAGGAGAACTATCCTGTTAGTTATCTCCTTCCCGTGTAATGATGGAGGTGGGAAGGAGAGGTTGATTTATTCTTTGTAGCATGTGTGCACCTTGAGTGACAGGAGTTCGGGGTGTAGACGCCAGCATTCGTTTAACTAATGGGGGTGTTTCGGCTGGCCTCTGAATCTCGTTATTCAATAATCAATGTTCGTCGCGTGTATGTGTTGGTCGATTTTTGTGCCCTGTCTGGATATTTAATATTTGTAGCATGCAAAATACTACCTAATGTGGATGTGTGGCTTTAATCTGTATACATTCGTTTCTTTGGCGCGCGTGTCTGCGATGCGAAGAATGGTCTGTTGTTAATGAATTGTACATTATATTGATTACATAATTTCTCTAGTGTGTTGTTGTTTATGTCGGATAGTCGACACTTGGTGGTATATTCTAGGAGGAAAAAAAAACAAACTTCAGAATTTGGAAAATTATAACATAAAAAGTCTAATAGTTTTCGTAGCTGAGAAAAGGTGATATTTTGGTATCTGATAGTGTCATTTATCCCAATGTGTTTTGTAATCTTTGTAACGTTTGCATTAATTTCCATTCCACGTATACTGTGTTTTAGGCTGTCTATCCCTGCACCTGGAAGCGGATTTGTAGCTATGTGGGTGTGTGATAAGGACATACGGTCAGTGTATATGCCTTTTATCAAAGAGTCGCCAGTTATCATGCGGGTACAGTCAGCTGGTGGTCTCTGTATGTACTGGTTTCTGGCAAAAAAGAGTGTCCCCAGTGTGCAATAACAGCTTCCTCTAAATTGCTGCAGATACGTATTATATATTTTCATAAACATATCTAGTATAGCTCATGTTATGACTTCTAATAGCAATTTCTGTTGTATTTTGAGTTCTGTTCACATAGGAAATAATGTTCTCTTTACTTTGGCCTGATCACCTTGCTTGAGCTTCCAGTGATCATAACACTGTTTGCTAATAAGTCCCTAGCTTCACGGAGGCACTAGAACAGCCTATCACCAACAAATAGCTCACTTTTCATCGTTGTAATATTATCTAGAAAGAATCCATTCCCGCGCTTTCAGAATATTGGACATATGATGCTAGTCTCTTTGTTTATACACGAATCGCACTCAATGTGTGACCTGGCTAATTTCTTATTCAATCACTCTAAACATATACCCATCTCTTCTCTTAAGTCTTTTAAACTCTGTCGCTACCCTATTCTCTCTCTCTCTCTCTCTCTCTCTCTCTCTCTCTCCTCTCTCTCTCTCTCTCTCTCATCTCTCTCTCTCTCTCTCTCTCCATCTCTCTCTTTTTCTCTCTCTCTCTCTCTCTCTCTCTCTCTCTCTCTCTCTCTCTCTCTCGCTCTCTACTTTACAAACTAGTAAACCTACGAAGTCACACTACTATCACACAATCACCTTTCGCTCTTTGTCATGCTCTCAGATCTAACCTGACTCTACTTTCGTATTGAAAACATAAACTAACAATTCTCGGATCAGATAAAATGTTATTTATTTAGAGTATAATGTAGTATGTTGCATAGGTTGGCTACACAGTCTCGATAAAAGCACTGACAAACAAAACTCTAGAATCCCACCACCCTATTATTCAGTATTTGCTAGTATTTACACCTATATAACTCTGTATCCGCGTGTATTTACACCCATATAACTCTGTAATCGCTTGTATTTACAAAGTAGTAGCTTTCTCTCAGGCCATCCAGCTATGCACTGCAGATATACATTAAAAGGATTTTACGTTTTAAGATAGAGAATTATAAAGTGCTGACATCTTAATCAGAACGTGATGTAAAGCTTTCAATTGGCATCTGTGGAAAGAAAAGTATATAGGTCGATCAACAGTGAGGCAGTGTCAATAATAATAATGTATTTAATCAACAGAATATAATGGAGTATAGTCAATCAACACAGTGAAGTAGCAATTCAACAGAATGAGTTATAGTCAATAACCCAATTAGGTAAAGACAAGTATAGAAAGACGTATAGTCAATTTACAGAATGAGGTATAGTCAATCAACATAATAATGTATTGTCAATCAACATATTAAGATATAGTTAAACAACAAAATGAGATATAGTTAGCCAACAGAGGTAGGCTACGTTATTCAATATAATGAGGTGCAGTCGATCAACATAATGACTTATAATAATAAACATATTGAGATATAGTCAATAAACATAATGAAGTATATTCAACCAACAGAATAGTGTAAAAGCTGGACATCAGGCTGCGAATGTCTCAGATATATATATATATATATATATATATATATATATATATATATATATATATATATATATATATTGATTATGTGGTTGTTTCGGTATTTGAAATTTAAATATTGAGCACAACCCACTACTGGCAACGCCGATCACATTCTGGTATGAACCTAAGGCCTATCCACGTCAATATGGAAGCACTATACTCGAGTTTCGCCCTCATTTGAGCTCGTCAGTAGTGCATATCCATGACCGGATCCGGAAACAGTCCCAGGATCACAGCGTAGTGAAGCGGGTGTGTAACCACGCGGCACACACTGGACACACCAAATTATCACAACAGAACATCACAACGCTACCCATCGTAGGCTATGCTCAAGATTGCCCAATCGCCGCGACCGACGTCCGTCAATCGATGGGACCCAAACGATCAGGACTTCTCACTGGCAAGGAACACCAGGCCTCCTAAATCCAGTGAGCAATAATCAATTGATTATGTGGTTGTTTCGGGATTTGAAATTTAAATATTGAGCACAACCCACTACTGGCAACGCCGATCACATTCTGGTATGAACCTAAGGCCTATCCACGTCAATATGGAAGCACTATACTCGAGTTTCGCCCTCATTTGAGCTCGTCAGTAGTGCATATCCATGACCGGATCCGGAAACAGTCCCAGATCACACGTAGTGAAGCGGGTGTGTAACCACGCGGCACACACTGGACACACCAAATTATCACAACAGAACATCACAACGCTACCCATCGTAGGCTATGCTCAAGATTGCCCAATCGCCGCGACCGACGTCCGTCAATCGATGGGACCCAAACGATCAGGACTTCTCACTGGCAAGGAACACCAGGCCTCCTAAATCCAGTGAGCAATAATCAATTGATTATGTGGTTGTTTCGGGATTACAGTTTCGGGTTACACACCCGCTTCATACGTGTGATCTGGGACTGTTTCCGGATCCGGTCATGGATATGCACTACTGACGAGCTCAAATGAGGGCGAAACTCGAGTATAGTGCTTCCATATTGACGTGGATAGGCCTTAGGTTCATACCAGAATGTGATCGGCGTTGCCAGTAGTGGGTTGTGCTCAATATTTAAATTTCAAATCCCGAAACAACCACATAATCAATTGATTATTGCTCACTGGATTTAGGAGGCCTGGTGTTCCTTGCCAGTGAGAAGTCCTGATCGTTTGGGTCCCATCGATTGACGGACGTCGGTCGCGGCGATTGGGCAATCTTGAGCATAGCCTACGATGGGTAGCGTTGTGATGTTCTGTTGTGATAATTTGGTGTGTCCAGTGTGTGCCGCGTGGTTACACACCCGCTTCATACGTGTGATCTGGGACTGTTTCCGGATCCGGTCATGGATATGCACTACTGAGGAGCTCAAATGAGGGCGAAACTCGAGTATAGTGCTTCCATATTGACGTGGATATATATATATATTCAGCCCGATACTGGTATGGCGTTTCTGAGAATATGGCTTGTACATCCCAACACTCTCTGTCTCATTCGGTCCCCAACATGGCGGTTAGGCAGTAAAACGTTAAGTCTCTGGCGTGTTTACGCTTGTGCTACGGTTTGCATTCTCATTTCCCTCATGTTGGACTGGTAGTACATGGTTCCGTCGCCTTGCTACTGAGTGAGTACGTGGCGCGACACAATGAGCTGTGATATTCGTGTGAAATTCTTTTACATCTGTCCTCTGATGTTTCCACAGTGAACTGCATGTTCGGAATAATGGTCGGTTGTCGCTGAATTGACTAGTTTGCCTTTTCGGTTAACGAGTGCACGTTTTTAGGAGCTCCTGGGAGTCGTCGCTGGAGCTACGGAGTTTATGCTTTGTGCGGCACTTTCGGTGAGTCGCCCTGCGGAAAGAGACCGAGCCATGTGAGATAAAACCCGGGTCAGTGAAGTCTTTCTGGTGTCTGCCGATTCCATCGACGATGAGCTGTATATTTCGTGAAGGACTTTTGTGCTGGCATTCTGGCGGCGGCATTATGCACGGTGTATCTGTGCGGGCTGTTGGCTTGCCGAGACTCCTGTCTGTTCCACTTTTCACATTCAGCAGTGAGGAGCATTTTGTGTGATATTCACTGACACAGGAACGGAGCATAATGGGGACGACCCATTGCCGTAAAGTTGGAACCGCGACTAATTAACTAACTAACTCTGTGTCTCTGTCGTTTGCTAGGTAAAGGTCACCCCTTGACTGAGATTGCAATATTAACATGAAGTGTTAGGGTTTTTTGCATATATTAGGTCATGCCATATTAAGGTGGGATAGCCAGCTAGCGTCACGTGTGCCTTTGAATCACAAATAATTACCAGCAAATCCGGCAATTATCATATGATCTCTGATAACATAAAATTAGTTCTCATCTTAACAATGAGCGTTAGATACAATGTATGGCCATTACTCTCTGTTCCTCGGCAGGATGATAAAACCGAACAGCTCTTTTCTCTTCGTTTCTTGTTTTGTTCTTGCGTGGAACTAGTATCTGCTTTAACATGCCTCTCTTCATCACTCTCAATGTTTCTCCAGAAGATGCAGTAGAGGACAGCTATTGGCTCTTACAGTATGCTTTGGGGCTGGGTAGTAATCCTTCTTAAGTGCTAACAATATTGTATTTATGGAATGCAGAAAATGAGGGGACATTCATCTAATGACACATAACGTATCATGACAGATTGATAGACACAGCGTTATTGTACCTACGGGAGTTGAAGTGGTTACCACCCAAGCCATGAAATTGTACGTGGAAATGGGGGGGTGGGGGTGGGGGGGGGGTGATTGGCAGTCCTTCAGGGAACCTTCTGGAGAATCAAGGAGGTTGACCAAAAGAGACTTAAAGGAGAGCGAAGAAAGGAAGGAAAAGAAGGAACGAACAAACGAACGAACAAATCTAATTTTCTAAGGGTTAAGAATTGGGAGATAGAAGGAGGATGGTTAGGCAAAGTGGAGAGAAAGGGAGGCATAAATGATAAAGAAGATACATCGAAAAGAGTAAGAGAGAGATAGACAGGGAGCGAGATGAAGAGAGGGGTATTTATGACATGAATGGCTGATAGACACAGTGGTATTACACCTGCAAGAGTGTGGCAACTGCCCAGGCCATGGCGGTTTATGTGAGAAATGGTTAGAATTGTGGGGAAACAATGAGGTTGAGCAAGGAAGACGTGATATTCTGTATAAATGACCATCTGCTGCTAGAGGAAGCACGAATCAATGATGGCATTAGACTATAATTGATATCTAATTCAGCACTAGCAGGAAGGCCCTAGTAGACAATAAACCAGAGGTAGGTGTAAGCTGCCGGACACTGCAACTATAAGTGTCCATAATCTTCGACATCTTCCAAGTGATACTGAATACAAACGGGCATGTCGCGAGCACTTTGACGTTGGTGCTGGGTGGCAATTTCTACAGCTTCAAACATAAATTATCGGTATTTCTTTCTGCTTTCAGACAGGACTGAAGAAGGGGAAAAAATAACACGTAATCACACTAAGAATGTTATGTACATAACCACACAGAATGTAAACGTAATAGCTTTAACAAATGGCATATCCTCATCAACGATACACATGTTTCTAAATCGTTATGAACTCGTCTTTATGGTTGAAAATGTGACAGAAACATAGTCATCAAATTAGCTGGCACACTGCCTGGGGTGTCTAGCTTTTTATAATTTGAGAAACGACAGAAATGGGTGATGATGTGTGATTGGCTTTTCTGGAATGTCTAACTAAAGTATCATTTGACGAATGAAAGAAACTGCATTGGAGACTTTTATTGACATGTTTTCTGGTGCATTTAACTAGTGTACAAATTGACACATTTACGAAGGTGGCATCATATGTTGATGAGACGGCTTCTGGAATATCTAGCTCAGTGGTTCACAACCGGCGGGGAATTTTTATGGTTTCCGCGGGGGGGGGGGGGGGGGGGGGGGGGTTAAGATTATTTCAAGACCGAGTTAATACAAGAACCGATTCCTGATATTGTTTTACCCTCCATATTTTACAGTTCTCTACTTCTCGCCCTTCTGAAATTTGTTTTATAACGGAAGCAGACCCACAAATCAAGTTTTATGTAGACGTCTAGACTTGATCTATTATGTGTTATTAAATTTAGCTTCCATTTTTACGTATACTATGTAGAGGCGGGATAGAGGGGGGATTTATAGGGAGGAATTACGAAGCGGGCGGGTGACATTCAGAACATATGGTAACGGGGTGCATGGGTCAAAAAATGTTGAGAACCACTGGTCTATTTGATCTCATCATCAAGTGCCCTGCCGGCTGGCGTAGGCGTTCTTGGCTCTCCACAGATCTCGGTCTTTGGTGTTCTGGATCAACTCTGCTGATGATATTCTCAATCCGTCCATCATTATTTCTCTTGGTCTGCCTCTGCCTGTCTTCCCCTCGATCTTTCACAGTTGTCTCTCTCTTCTCGTCACATGACCAAACAAAGCTGTTTGTCTCTTTCTTATTGTTGAATATAGTGTTCTAGTTTCATTAGCCTCTTTCAGGCAATCGTTGTTAGTTACTCTGGTAGTCTAAGGAAATCACAACATTCGTCTTAAAAACCACATCTCTGTTGCTTTTAAGTGCTTCCTAATTTGTTCATTTGCATTCCAAGATTCGCTGCTACACAGCAAAACTGGTTCTATATAGCACTTTAGCACTCTCTTTCTTACATTCATTGATAGCGACTTATTGCATAAGATACTCTTCATTTTCTGAAATGCGGCTTTTTCCTGCCCTATTCTGCTCTTAATATCTGTTGTACATCTTCAATCTGATGTTATTAATGCCCCTAGGTATTTAAAATTATCCACTATGTTGAGAATGTCCCCTTCTATTTCTATGTCACATTTTGGTGTCCCCATTTTCTTTGATATCACCATTGTTATTGTTTTCTTTATATTCAAGGAGAGTCCTTTCTGTGCACTCTCTGTTACTACAATGTCGAACAATTGTTGTAGGTCTGTTGCATTATCCGCCACCAATACTGTGTCATCTGCATAGCGTATATTGTTTATATTATATCCTCCGATTAGTATTCCTGGCTTCTCTTTGATCTGTGCTCTTGTGAGGATGCTCACGATAGTCGAAAGTGTGTACGTGTGAAAAGTGTGGGAGTTTATTCATATTAGATTTAGTGATTATGTGAGGCAGCGTGTATGTGTGTGGATGGATGGGTGTGTCTATTTATGTCTATGTGTGTGTGTTTATATGTGTGGATGTATGTGTGTGTGTGCGTGTCTGTATGTGTGTATTGGTGTATATGTGTGTATTGGTGTATATGTGTGTGTACGTGTGTGTATCTGTCTGTGCCTCTGTGTTTATATGTCTGTACGTGTGTTAAATTGTGCGTTCATGTGTGTTTATATGTGTTTATATGTATATGCGTGTGTGTATGTGTGTATGTATGTGTGTATGTATGTGTGTGTGCTCGTGTATGTGTATATGTTTGTGTGTGTAATTGTGCATGCATGCAGTGTATGCGAGGGAGTGTGTATTCGTGTGTTATGTGAGTACGCGTGGGTAAGTATGTGGATGTGTGTAGGTGTGTGTATGTGCGTGGGTATATGTGTGTATTTGCGTGTGAATGTTGTGTGTGGGTGTGTGTGTGTGTAATGTGTGTGAGAGAAGAGAGAGAGAGAGAGAGAGAGAGAGAGAGAGAGAGAGAGAGAGAGAGAGAGAGAGAGAGAGAGAGTTTAGCGCAAGCATGTCATCTAACATGCTGTTCCATATTTTTTGAGTATTCTCATTTTCATATTATCATTTTGAATGCCACTTGATTTTAACATGCATAAAATGAACACATGTAAATTACTGTAGAGTGAGTGAGAGAGTTAGTGAGTGTGAGTGAGAGAGAGAGAGTGAATGATTGTGAGAGTGTGTTTTTGTAAGAGAGAGAGAGAGAGAGAGAGAGAGAGAGAGAGAGAGAGAGAGAGAGAGAGAGAGAGAGTTGATCACACGCATGTCATGTAACATGCTGTTCTATATTTTTGAATGTATTCTCATCTTTCATATTATCATTTTGTATGCCACTTGATTTTATCACGTATAATATAACATTACTGTTATGTGAGTGAGAGTGGGAGAGAGAGAGAGAGAGAGAGAGAGAGAGAGAGAGAGAGAGAGAGAGAGAGAGAGAGAGAGAGAGAGAGAGAGAGAGAGAGATAGTGTGTGATAGTGAAAAGAGAGAGAGTTGAATTGCATCACTAATTTTTACGCTACACAATGTATATGTACCATTTTTTTCCCTCTATTTCTTACAATTTTTGCGAGAATGATCACGACATTCGTCAGTGTCTCAACTGTGTGTAAAGTGTGGGAGTTTGTTCTCATTAGTTTCAGTGATCATGTGAGGCATCATGTATGTGTCTAGATGTGAGGATGTATGTGTGGGTGTGTATGTGAGGGATGTGTGTATGTGGGGGTGTGGGGAATGTATGTGTGGAGGGTTTGTGTGTGGGGGATGTGTGTGGGTTGATGGGTGATGTGTGGATGGGTGAAGGGATGTGTGGTCGGTGGGGGATGTATGTGTGTGTGTGAGAGATGTGTGTGTGTGTGTGTGTGTGGGTGTGTGTGTGGCGATATTTGGGAGGATGGTTGGAAGTATGTGGGTGTTGGTGAGTTGGAGGTGTGGGTAGGAAATGTGTATTTGGGTGGGTGAATGGGTGTGTAAGAGATTGTGTGGGTTGGGGGATGGGTGTGTAATGGGTGTGGGGGATGAGTGTGGGAGGATGTCTGTGAATGGGATATGTCTGTGTGGGTGGGAGTGTGTGAGTGTGGATGGGGTAAATGTGAGTGGAGGATGTATGTGTGGGTGGTGAGGATGTTTGTAGGTGGGGTATATGTGGGTGCGTGGGGAGATGTGTGTGTGGGTGAGAGATGTGTGGACGGGGATGTGTATGGGGAATGCATGTGGGGGATGTTTGTGTGTGGGGGGAGGGAAGTGTTTATGGGTGGAGTTTTGTGGGAGGGGAGATGTTTGAGAGGTGGGGGAGGTGTGGGATGTGCAGGTGGATGAAGGATGTATGTGAGGATGGGGCATGTGTGTTTCGCTGGGTGGTTGAGGGTGTGAGTGGGTGGAGGGTAGATGAGAGACGCATGTGTTGATGGGCGGGTGGGTGATGTTGGGTGTGAGTGGTTGATGGATGAGTACGTGAGTGGGTAGATGTGTGTGAGAGATGAGTGTATGGGTGGGGGATGTGCGTGTTTGTGGGAAGATGTGTGTAAGCGGCGGATGTGTGTGGTGGGGTATATGTGGGTGGTGGGGTGAGTGTGGGTGGGAGGTGTGTGTTTTTGGATGTTTATGGGTGGGGGATATAAGGTGGGCAGGTTGGAAGATGTGTTTGTGGGTGGGGATGTGTGTATAGGTGGGGGATGTATAGTTGAGAGGTGGCGAATATTGGGTGGTGAGTGGGTGTAGGTTGTCTGATGTGTGTGTGGGTGGGTGGGGAAAATTGTGAGGGTGTGGGATGTGTGTGATGGATAGGTGCGGGATGTGTGGGTTGGCGGGGGTATGTGTGTGTGGCTTTTGTGATGTATGTTATGCTGGGTGGTTGCGGGTGTGTGGGTGGGTGGTGGAGAATATGTGGGTGGGTGTGTGCGTGTCGGTTATGGGATGGGTGGGTGATGTGTGTGTGGGTGGGGAAATGTGTGTGGGTGGGGGATCAGTGGGTGGGTGGTGGCATGTATGTTTGCCTGGGTCTGTGTGAGTGCGTGGAGGTATGTGTGGATGAGTGGGGGAAGTGTGGTGGGTGGATGTATGGGTGGCTGCGGGATGTGTGGGATGGCTGCAGGATGTGAGGGTGGATGGGGAATGTGTCTCACAACATTGCAATATGCACTGTTTATCTTCACAACTTTTATTTGACAATGTTTTTTTCCCCCATGTGAATGTATCATGCGTAATATGCACTGTTTATGCTTACAAAATCCATTTGACAATGTTTTTTTTCCCTATGTAAATGTAACATGCACATTTGATGAATGAAAGATGAGTGATTGAAAGGGCCGAATGTAAGACGGGCCTGCGTGCCCAATTTGTTACCCTTTTAACATAAAGTTCGTTCGTTCGTTCGTTCTCTGTCATCATTGATTCGCTATATAGGGAGAAGAGATCGGTTGACAAGACACCCCCCTGTCGTACTCCTAGCTTTATCTGTTCGTAACTACCCTCTTTATTTCCCATTTTAATTGCTGCTACTTGATTCAAGTATATATTCTTTATTATTCTTAAATCTTTCCCATCAATGTTGATATCGTCCTACATTTTAATCAGCTCATCATCTTTTACATTATCTTCATATTCTTTGTATAATCTATGAAGCATAATATATATCCTCTCTGTTTCTCTATTGACTTTTCTATTAGTGTTTGTAATATATATATATTGCATTGTTTCTACCATTTCGTTCCATAAAACCATATTGTTCTTCACTATTTCCATTTATATTTTCTTTCTTGTTCTTCTCATTATAATTTTGAGTAGAGGCTTAGTGATATGGTTTATGAGGTTAATCGTACGAATATCTTCGCATTCAATTGCTCCTGGTCTCTTTGGTATGCTATAAATACAGGTCTTCAGCATATCGCTTGGTAAATATCCAGTGTTGTAAAATATCATTCAGCATTTTGCTTAATATCTACCCAACATTCTCCCAACAATTCTAATTCTTTTACTGTGATTTCATCTGGCCAAGCTGTTTTTCCTTTCTCATATGTTTTTTTTTTATCGTCAGCGACTTCTTATTTTAGAATAAGGTGGCCATTCTAAGTTACTTTCTTCTGTTAATGCTTCCCTTTCTCCATTATATAATTCTCTTATATCCTCATTCCACCTCTTCATTATAGCACCTCCTCCAATAATATATTTCCTGTTGTTGATCACAAACACCCGGTATTCTTATTTTTCTTCCTGTGAGCTCACTGATTTGTCTGTGCATACTTTTTTGTTCTTTAATGGAATTTAATTCAAATTTGTTTGCATTGCTCGTTCAACCAACTTTCGTTTTCATCACACATGTATCTCTTATTTCTTTATTTATCTTAGCATACTCTTGTTTGTCATTGTTATGTTTCATTTGTCCATCAGCATTAGGATTTCTTCATTCATCCATGTTTTCTTAGCCTTCTGGCTTCTCTCCGGTAATATTTCTTTGCTAGTTGATGAATGGAGTCCCTTAACATTTCCCATTGTTCATTTATACTCTGTATTTAGCTATTACATTGTACCAATTTATCACAGTCACTCTGTATTGTTCTTGAATTGCTTTATCTACTTTCAGAACCTCTTTATTAAGTCTCAAGTTCTTAACTATTTTTTCCCTCTCTTACTTTTATTTGTCCACATAATGGTACATGATAATTATTACCGTCAGCACCAGGCATTGTCTTTACATTAATTAATGCATTTCTAAATCTTTTATTAATAAGTATGTAGTCAATTTGATTGCGTATTTTCATATCAGGGCTTTTTCGTGTGTATAGTCGTCTTTTACGGTGTTTAAACCATGTGTTTCCAATTATCATATCATTAATATTTGTCCATTCTATTAGTTTCTCTCCTCTTTCGTTTCTTGTACCTAAACCGTACTTCCCCACTATATCCTCTATTTTTCCCTTTCTACTTTTGCACTAACATCTCCCAGAATTAGTTTATTTCTTGTGATCCAATTGAGCTATTGCATTTCTACTTCATCGTAAAAGGTTGTATTTCTTCTTCACTACTGCTTGTTGTTGGTGCAAATACTTGTATAGATTTATATCTATTGTTTTGCTTTTGATTTTGACCATTATAATTCTATCTGAAATTACACTAGTATCCATTCAAAGATTTGGCTGTTTTGTAATCAAATATTATTCTACACCTTTTTCATGTGTGTCCCCTCCAGAATAAATTATTGTGTGTTTGTCGGTTATAATTTTGCCAGATCCCTTCCATCTCATCTCACGTATGCTCTAGTATATTCATTTCATGTTTTCCATTCTCTCAGAACATTGTTAACTTTCCTAGCTCATTTAATGTCCAAACATTCCATGTTCCTACTCTAAATTTATTTAGTTTAGTTATAGTTTTAGTTTTGCCATCAGTAGCTGAATGACGGTCTGGTGTCGCTTGTGGCTCATGACTGTCCCTACCGGACGAGGATGTCCTAAGACAGCCATTAACGTCGTTCACTATTCTGAAATGTGTGTCGCCATGAAATTAAATGTCGCCATGAAAATTTGATCTGTCATATAATAAATGGTAGTCACAGTGTCTGGGTGTCTGATCCATCTGAACTAATCACCTTTAATCCTGACAATGAATGAATCACCATAAAGCTAGAAGTAGATTGTCAGCTTTACTAAAACACGATTATAATACATAAATTGGACGTTGCGGCCAAAGCCTTTGTCAGCACAAAACAAAACGCAAACAAAACGACACACAACATGAAACACACTACATGACAATATTAAGATTACTTATCTGAATCCGTATCCATGTTTGGAGCGACTGACGCGTTAGACGACTATCAGTAGATTGTATGAAGCGGACGTATGGTCAACAGATCAAAGGTCAATACTGTCAGAAGCTCAGGTATTGGTTAAGCCACCGGTAGGAGGACAGGCGGGAAGGAGGTGGGTGGATGGTGGAAAAGCTCCCTTGTGAGCGAAAAGGTAAAAAATAGTATTGGCGCTCTGTGGCGAAGGTGTCATGGACACAGTTCGAAAACTCTCGTTCCGCGCTCGAAACACAGCTACGACGACCTGGATGCAGATCGCCATTGCGTTGGTCCTCATAGAATGGCATGAGTGCCGATCGCTCAGAAAACAACTACAGACCACCAAATGTAAACTTGCGAGAAGTCCCAAGCAGCAAAAATAGTGCTGGTGTTGACTGCGACATCCTGTAAAGGATATGTAACAACTTGTTTTAGTGGGATAGGAGGGGATGGGTTTGGAAGTTAAATGAAACTGTGTTGGACATTGAGGCCGTGAGGGGAGAGTGAACCCAATGCAAGATGATACGGTTTTCCAATAGCTTACGATCCCGTTCGTGGGATGCAAACGATTGATCGCCGTGACCTATATGTCGGCCACGCCACAGTGGTCAGGATTTTTAATCTTGTTAATAATGACAAACATTTTCGTCTATGAGCGCCTATTTAATATATCCACACATAACATCAACAACACATCAATAATACCTTTGACGTGTTATAATCTATTGAAAACCATCATCGACAATGATGTTACTTACGTATTCAGTTAGACAAACAGCGACTGGCCCCACTCAGTGGGTTATTTAATCTTGTTGAAATTCTGCAGTAGAGATTTCATGTCGTCAAGACTTTGAAAACGTGTGGGCTTATCTCCATCTTTCTTTTGATCAGTATGGTGAAATAGTCGACCAGCATTCAGAGACTTTTCAATAAAGGAATTGGGCTCATGACCATTTTGCTCCTGCTCATTCTGGCTCTTGTGAAAGTCTGGAAATATCTTAGTTATCGCAGGCAGGAATTCCTGGAAATCAAACTTGGGGATTATATTGCTGATTTTCGTTGGCAAATTTTGAATTGGGAAAAGTCGACTTTCCAAAGAGGGAGAGTCTGTGTCCTTCTCAGGTGCATTATAAAACGGTTTTAAGTTTAGGATTTGGAAAGTAAGCCTGATGTGTTGAACAGATTAAGTCCACAGCTTCTTTGTGAATCGCCCTTCTTCTTGCCGCAACCTCCAAAGATGTTTGTATTTATATTTGCTGCTCCGTCTTCGTCAACAACAGGAACTGCGTTTGTGGGTACAGATTTAGGGAATAGAATACCGAAGTTTAGCATAGGGAAAAGCTGGCTCTTTTCTTCATGCGGTTTTGCGTGTGGTCGTTCTTGTGTGCTTTCAGTGTGAGAAGGATGTAGGTTAAAGATTTAGAGAGTAAACCCTGGATGTGAAAAGATACAATTTTCGTCTTCAAACAATTTTCAAAATTAGCCTTTGTGTTATTATTTCTGTGTCTATATGAACAATCGGCGGTGGTGTTGTCGCTGTGTTGTGTCTTGTTCTTATACAATAATACAGAAATGTCATTGACAACAGTTGGTTCAGTTTATTGTGCAAATAGTCTATCAGCTCATTCTTTCATCGTTTTTGTTTATTATGTCAGTAATAACATGTCCCAGTGTCCCTTCATGTGACGACTTCTGTTTTGAGTTTATCGAGTAACGATTTTAATCCAAAAACATAGAAAGTTTAAACCTGAGGTGATGGCTGTTGACCATTGGACTCCAAGATCCCTTCTCTGACCTTAATAAGTGCAGTCAAGAGGTCTCTTTTCCTGAAGATTCTCAACTCGCCAGTGTTTCGCCCATGAGTACATC